>JAINUT010003072.1:0-10717 GCA_020205555.1 Panax stipuleanatus
AAGTAATACAACTCTTAATCATCCCTTTCTTTGTAAATTTCAAACAACCAATGAAACAATATGAAGGTCTCCCTAAATGAAGATTTGTGTGAGATCTACGCATTGTTTTGAACGCGATGTTGATGGGATTGCTATTTTTGATGCTAATTTCAACTAGAACGAAGTAATAGGACTCATAATCACCTATATTTTGACAATTTGAGAACAATAAGAAGGTCTCCCTAAATGCAAACTTGTGTGAGACGTACGGATCGTTTTGAAGGCACTAAAGATAGGATTGCTCCTTTGATGCTAATCAAACTAGAACGAAGTCATAGGACTCATAATCATCTATTTCTTTGACAATTTGAGAGAACAAATGAAACAATAAGAAGGTCTCCTAAATCAAGACTTGTGTGAGATGTACGCATCGTTTTTAATGCGATAGTCATGTGATTGCTCCCTTTGATGCTAATCAAACTAGAACGAAGTCATAGGACTCATAATCATCTATTTCTTTGACAATTTGAGAGAACAAATGAAACAATAAGAAGGTCTCTCTAAATCAAGACTTGTGTGAGATGTACGCATCGTTTTTAACGCGATAGTCATGTGATCGCTCCTTTTGATGCTAATCAAATTAGAACGAAGTAATAGGACTCCTAATCACCGCTTTTTTACAATTTTAGAGAGCCATTGAAACAATAAGAAGGTCTCCTTAAATGAAGACGTGTGTGAGATGTACGCATCATTTTGAACGTGATAGTAATGGGATTGCTCCTTTTGATGCTAATCAAACTAGAACGAAGTTATAGCACTCCTAATCACCTATTTCTTTGACGATTTTAGAGAGCCATTGAAACAATAAGAAGGTCTCCTTAAATGAAGACTTGTGAGATGTACGCATAGTTTTGAACGCGATAGTCATGGGTTTCTTCTTTTGAAGCTAATCAAAGTAGAACGAAGTAATACAACTCTTAATCTCCTCTTTCTTTGTAAATTTTAAACAATTAATGAAACAATATGAAGGCCTCCATAAATCAAGATTTGTGTGAGATGTACGCATCGTTTTTAACGCGATAGTCATGTGATTACTTCTTTTGATTCTAATGGAATTAGAACGAAGTAATAGGACTCCTAATCACCTCTTTCTTTGACAATTTTAAAGAACCATTGAAACAATGAGAAGTTGTCCTTCAATGAAGAATTGTGTGAGATGTACGCATCGTTTTGAACGTGATAGTAATGGGATTGCTCCTTTTGATACTAATCAAACTAGAACTAAGTTATAGCATTCCTAGTCACCTCTTTCTTTGACAATTTTAGAGAACCAATGAAACAATAAGAAGGTATCCCTAAATGAAGACTTGTGTGAGATGTACGCATAGTTTTGACCGCGATAGTCATGGGTTTCTCATTTTGACGCTAATCAAAGTAGAACGAAGTAATACAACTCTTAATCACCTCTTTCTTTGTAAATTTCAAACAACCAATGAAACAATATGAAGGTCTCCCTAAATGAAGATTTGTGTGAGATCTACGCATCGTTTTGAACGCGATAGTGATGGTTTGCTCCTTTCGATGCTAATTTCAACTAGAACGAAGTAATAGGACTCATAATCACCTATATTTTGACAATTTGAGAGAACTAATGAATTAATAAGAAGGTCTCCCTAAATGAAGACTTGTGTGAGATGCACGGATCGTATTGAAGGCACTAGAGATAGGATTTCTCCCTTTGATGCTAATCAAACTAGAACGAAGTCATAAGACTCATAATCACCTCTTTCTTTGACAATTTGAGAGAACCAATGAAACAATAAGAAGGTCTCCCTAAATAAAGACTTGTGTGAGATGTACGCATCGTTTTTAACGCGATAGTCATGTGATTGCTCCTTTTAATGCTACTCCAATTAGAACGAAGTAATAGGACTCCTAATCACCTCTTTCTTTGACAATTTTAGAGAACCAATGAAACAATAAAAAGGTCTCCTTAAATGAAGACTTGTGTGAGATGTACGAATATTTTGAAGGCAGTAGCGATATGATTGCGCCTTTTGTTGCTAATCAAACTAGAACGAAGTCATAGGACTCATAATCACCTCTTTCTTTGACAATTTGAGAGAACCAATTAAACAATAAGAAGGTCTCCCTAAATCAAGACTTGTGTGAGATGTACGCATTTTTTAACGCGATAGTCATGGTATTGCTCCTTTTGATGCTAATCAAATTAGAACGAAAGTAATAGGACTCTAATCACTTGTTTCTTTGACAATTTTAGAGAACCAATGAAACAATAAGAAGGTCTCCTTAAATGAAGACTTGTGAGAGATGTACGCATCGCTTTGAACGTGATAGTAATGGGATTGCTCCTTTTGATGCTAATCAAACTAAAACGAAGTTGTAGGACTCCTAATCACCTCTTTTCTTAGATAATTTTAGAGAACAAATGAAACAATAAGAAGGTATCCCTAAACGAAGACTTGTGTCAGATGTACGCATAGTTTTGAACGCGAAGGTCATGGGTTTCTCCTTTTGACGCTAATCAAAGTAGAACGAAGTAATACAACTCTTAATCATCCCTTTCTTTGTAAATTTCAAACAACCAATGAAACAATATGAAGGTCTCCCTAAATGAAGATTTGTGTGAGATCTACGCATTGTTTTGAACGCGATGTTGATGGGATTGCTATTTTTGATGCTAATTTCAACTAGAACGAAGTAATAGGACTCATAATCACCTATATTTTGACAATTTGAGAACAATAAGAAGGTCTCCCTAAATGCAAACTTGTGTGAGACGTACGGATCGTTTTGAAGGCACTAAAGATAGGATTGCTCCTTTGATGCTAATCAAACTAGAACGAAGTCATAGGACTCATAATCATCTATTTCTTTGACAATTTGAGAGAACAAATGAAACAATAAGAAGGTCTCCTAAATCAAGACTTGTGTGAGATGTACGCATCGTTTTTAATGCGATAGTCATGTGATTGCTCCCTTTGATGCTAATCAAACTAGAACGAAGTCATAGGACTCATAATCATCTATTTCTTTGACAATTTGAGAGAACAAATGAAACAATAAGAAGGTCTCTCTAAATCAAGACTTGTGTGAGATGTACGCATCGTTTTTAACGCGATAGTCATGTGATCGCTCCTTTTGATGCTAATCAAATTAGAACGAAGTAATAGGACTCCTAATCACCGCTTTTTTAACAATTTTAGAGAGCCATTGAAACAATAAGAAGGTCTCCTTAAATGAAGACGTGTGTGAGATGTACGCATCATTTTGAACGTGATAGTAATGGGATTGCTCCTTTTGATGCTAATCAAACTAGAACGAAGTTATAGCACTCCTAATCACCTATTTCTTTGACGATTTTAGAGAGCCATTGAAACAATAAGAAGGTCTCCTTAAATGAAGACTTGTGTGAGATGTACGCATAGTTTTGAACGCGATAGTCATGGGTTTCTTCTTTTGAAGCTAATCAAAGTAGAACGAAGTAATACAACTCTTAATCTCCTCTTTCTTTGTAAATTTTAAACAATTAATGAAACAATATGAAGGCCTCCATAAATCAAGATTTGTGTGAGATGTACGCATCGTTTTTAACGCGATAGTCATGTGATTACTTCTTTTGATTCTAATGGAATTAGAACGAAGTAATAGGACTCCTAATCACCTCTTTCTTTGACAATTTTAAAGAACCATTGAAACAATGAGAAGTTGTCCTTCAATGAAGAATTGTGTGAGATGTACGCATCGTTTTGAACGTGATAGTAATGGGATTGCTCCTTTTGATACTAATCAAACTAGAACTAAGTTATAGCATTCCTAGTCACCTCTTTCTTTGACAATTTTAGAGAACCAATGAAACAATAAGAAGGTATCCCTAAATGAAGACTTGTGTGAGATGTACGCATAGTTTTGACCGCGATAGTCATGGGTTTCTCATTTTGACGCTAATCAAAGTAGAACGAAGTAATACAACTCTTAATCACCTCTTTCTTTGTAAATTTCAAACAACCAATGAAACAATATGAAGGTCTCCCTAAATGAAGATTTGTGTGAGATCTACGCATCGTTTTGAACGCGATAGTGATGGTTTGCTCCTTTCGATGCTAATTTCAACTAGAACGAAGTAATAGGACTCATAATCACCTATATTTTGACAATTTGAGAGAACTAATGAATTAATAAGAAGGTCTCCCTAAATGAAGACTTGTGTGAGATGCACGGATCGTATTGAAGGCACTAGAGATAGGATTTCTCCCTTTGATGCTAATCAAACTAGAACGAAGTCATAAGACTCATAATCACCTCTTTCTTTGACAATTTGAGAGAACCAATGAAACAATAAGAAGGTCTCCCTAAATAAAGACTTGTGTGAGATGTACGCATCGTTTTTAACGCGATAGTCATGTGATTGCTCCTTTTAATGCTACTCCAATTAGAACGAAGTAATAGGACTCCTAATCACCTCTTTCTTTGACAATTTTAGAGAACCAATGAAACAATAAAAAGGTCTCCTTAAATGAAGACTTGTGTGAGATGTACGAATATTTTGAAGGCAGTAGCGATATGATTGCGCCTTTTGTTGCTAATCAAACTAGAACGAAGTCATAGGACTCATAATCACCTCTTTCTTTGACAATTTGAGAGAACCAATTAAACAATAAGAAGGTCTCCCTAAATCAAGACTTGTGTGAGATGTACGCATTTTTTAACGCGATAGTCATGGTATTGCTCCTTTTGATGCTAATCAAATTAGAACGAAAGTAAGGACTCTAATCACTTGTTTCTTTGACAATTTTAGAGAACCAATGAAACAATAAGAAGGTATCCTTAAATGAAGACTTGTGAGAGATGTACGCATCGCTTTGAACGTGATAGTAATGGGATTGCTCCTTTTGATGCTAATCAAACTAAAACGAAGTTGTAGGACTCCTAATCACCTCTTTTCTTAGATAATTTTAGAGAACAAATGAAACAATAAGAAGGTATCCCTAAACGAAGACTTGTGTCAGATGTACGCATAGTTTTGAACGCGAAGGTCATGGGTTTCTCCTTTTGACGCTAATCAAAGTAGAACGAAGTAATACAACTCTTAATCATCCCTTTCTTTGTAAATTTCAAACAACCAATGAAACAATATGAAGGTCTCCCTAAATGAAGATTTGTGTGAGATCTACGCATTGTTTTGAACGCGATGTTGATGGGATTGCTATTTTTGATGCTAATTTCAACTAGAACGAAGTAATAGGACTCATAATCACCTATATTTTGACAATTTGAGAACAATAAGAAGGTCTCCCTAAATGCAAACTTGTGTGAGACGTACGGATCGTTTTGAAGGCACTAAAGATAGGATTGCTCCTTTGATGCTAATCAAACTAGAACGAAGTCATAGGACTCATAATCATCTATTTCTTTGACAATTTGAGAGAACAAATGAAACAATAAGAAGGTCTCCTAAATCAAGACTTGTGTGAGATGTACGCATCGTTTTTAATGCGATAGTCATGTGATTGCTCCCTTTGATGCTAATCAAACTAGAACGAAGTCATAGGACTCATAATCATCTATTTCTTTGACAATTTGAGAGAACAAATGAAACAATAAGAAGTCTCTCTAAATCAAGACTTGTGTGAGATGTACGCATCGTTTTTAACGCGATAGTCATGTGATCGCTCCTTTTGATGCTAATCAAATTAGAACGAAGTAATAGGACTCCTAATCACCGCTTTTTTACAATTTTAGAGAGCCATTGAAACAATAAGAAGGTCTCCTTAAATGAAGACGTGTGTGAGATGTACGCATCATTTTGAACGTGATAGTAATGGGATTGCTCCTTTTGATGCTAATCAAACTAGAACGAAGTTATAGCACTCCTAATCACCTATTTCTTTGACGATTTTAGAGAGCCATTGAAACAATAAGAAGGTCTCCTTAAATGAAGACTTGTGTGAGATGTACGCATAGTTTTGAACGCGATAGTCATGGGTTTCTTCTTTTGAAGCTAATCAAAGTAGAACGAAGTAATACAACTCTTAATCTCCTCTTTCTTTGTAAATTTTAAACAATTAATGAAACAATATGAAGGCCTCCATAAATCAAGATTTGTGTGAGATGTACGCATCGTTTTTAACGCGATAGTCATGTTACTTCTTTTGATTCTAATGGAATTAGAACGAAGTAATAGGACTCCTAATCACCTCTTTCTTTGACAATTTTAAAGAACCATTGAAACAATGAGAAGTTGTCCTTCAATGAAGAATTGTGTGAGATGTACGCATCGTTTTGAACGTGATAGTAATGGGATTGCTCCTTTTGATACTAATCAAACTAGAACTAAGTTATAGCATTCCTAGTCACCTCTTTCTTTGACAATTTTAGAGAACCAATGAAACAATAAGAAGGTATCCCTAAATGAAGACTTGTGTGAGATGTACGCATAGTTTTGACCGCGATAGTCATGGGTTTCTCATTTTGACGCTAATCAAAGTAGAACGAAGTAATACAACTCTTAATCACCTCTTTCTTTGTAAATTTCAAACAACCAATGAAACAATATGAAGGTCTCCCTAAATGAAGATTTGTGTGAGATCTACGCATCGTTTTGAACGCGATAGTGATGGTTTGCTCCTTTCGATGCTAATTTCAACTAGAACGAAGTAATAGGACTCATAATCACCTATATTTTGACAATTTGAGAGAACTAATGAATTAATAAGAAGGTCTCCCTAAATGAAGACTTGTGTGAGATGTACGGATCGTATTGAAGGCACTAGAGATAGGATTTCTCCCTTTGATGCTAATCAAACTAGAACGAAGTCATAAGACTCATAATCACCTCTTTCTTTGACAATTTGAGAGAACCAATGAAACAATAAGAAGGTCTCCCTAAATAAAGACTTGTGTGAGATGTACGCATCGTTTTTAACGCGATAGTCATGTGATTGCTCCTTTTAATGCTACTCCAATTAGAACGAAGTAATAGGACTCCTAATCACCTCTTTCTTTGACAATTTTAGAGAACCAATGAAACAATAAAAAGGTCTCCTTAAATGAAGACTTGTGTGAGATGTACGAATAGTTTTGAAGGCAGTAGCGATATGATTGCGCCTTTTGTTGCTAATCAAACTAGAACGAAGTCATAGGACTCATAATCACCTCTTTCTTTGACAATTTGAGAGAACCAATTAAACAATAAGAAGGTCTCCCTAAATCAAGACTTGTGTGAGATGTACGCATTATTTTAACGCGATAGTCATGGTATTGCTCCTTTTGATGCTAATCAAATTAGAACGAAAGTAATAGGACTCTAATCACTTGTTTCTTTGACAATTTTAGAGAACCAATGAAACAATAAGAAGGTATCCTTAAATGAAGACTTGTGAGAGATGTACGCATCGCTTTGAACGTGATAGTAATGGGATTGCTCCTTTTGATGCTAATCAAACTAAAACGAAGTTGTAGGACTCCTAATCACCTCTTTTCTTAGATAATTTTAGAGAACAAATGAAACAATAAGAAGGTATCCCTAAACGAAGACTTGTGTCAGATGTACGCATAGTTTTGAACGCGAAGGTCATGGGTTTCTCCTTTTGACGCTAATCAAAGTAGAACGAAGTAATACAACTCTTAATCATCCCTTTCTTTGTAAATTTCAAACAACCAATGAAACAATATGAAGGTCTCCCTAAATGAAGATTTGTGTGAGATCTACGCATTGTTTTGAACGCGATGTTGATGGGATTGCTATTTTTGATGCTAATTTCAACTAGAACGAAGTAATAGGACTCATAATCACCTATATTTTGACAATTTGAGAACAATAAGAAGGTCTCCCTAAATGCAAACTTGTGTGAGACGTACGGATCGTTTTGAAGGCACTAAAGATAGGATTGCTCCTTTGATGCTAATCAAACTAGAACGAAGTCATAGGACTCATAATCATCTATTTCTTTGACAATTTGAGAGAACAAATGAAACAATAAGAAGGTCTCCTAAATCAAGACTTGTGTGAGATGTACGCATCGTTTTTAATGCGATAGTCATGTGATTGCTCCCTTTGATGCTAATCAAACTAGAACGAAGTCATAGGACTCATAATCATCTATTTCTTTGACAATTTGAGAGAACAAATGAAACAATAAGAAGGTCTCTCTAAATCAAGACTTGTGTGAGATGTACGCATCGTTTTTAACGCGATAGTCATGTGATCGCTCCTTTTGATGCTAATCAAATTAGAACGAAGTAATAGGACTCCTAATCACCGCTTTTTTACAATTTTAGAGAGCCATTGAAACAATAAGAAGGTCTCCTTAAATGAAGACGTGTGTGAGATGTACGCATCATTTGAACGTGATAGTAATGGGATTGCTCCTTTTGATGCTAATCAAACTAGAACGAAGTTATAGCACTCCTAATCACCTATTTCTTTGACGATTTTAGAGAGCCATTGAAACAATAAGAAGGTCTCCTTAAATGAAGACTTGTGTGAGATGTACGCATAGTTTTGAACGCGATAGTCATGGGTTTCTTCTTTTGAAGCTAATCAAAGTAGAACGAAGTAATACAACTCTTAATCTCCTCTTTCTTTGTAAATTTTAAACAATTAATGAAACAATATGAAGGCCTCCATAAATCAAGATTTGTGTGAGATGTACGCATCGTTTTTAACGCGATAGTCATGTGATTACTTCTTTTGATTCTAATGGAATTAGAACGAAGTAATAGGACTCCTAATCACCTCTTTCTTTGACAATTTTAAAGAACCATTGAAACAATGAGAAGTTGTCCTTCAATGAAGAATTGTGTGAGATGTACGCATCGTTTTGAACGTGATAGTAATGGGATTGCTCCTTTTGATACTAATCAAACTAGAACTAAGTTATAGCATTCCTAGTCACCTCTTTCTTTGACAATTTTAGAGAACCAATGAAACAATAAGAAGGTATCCCTAAATGAAGACTTGTGTGAGATGTACGCATAGTTTTGACCGCGATAGTCATGGGTTTCTCATTTTGACGCTAATCAAAGTAGAACGAAGTAATACAACTCTTAATCACCTCTTTCTTTGTAAATTTCAAACAACCAATGAAACAATATGAAGGTCTCCCTAAATGAAGATTTGTGTGAGATCTACGCATCGTTTTGAACGCGATAGTGATGGTTTGCTCCTTTCGATGCTAATTTCAACTAGAACGAAGTAATAGGACTCATAATCACCTATATTTTGACAATTTGAGAGAA
Source organism: Panax stipuleanatus (assembly GCA_020205555.1). Lineage (NCBI taxonomy): Eukaryota > Viridiplantae > Streptophyta > Magnoliopsida > Apiales > Araliaceae > Panax > Panax stipuleanatus. Next base: position 9,241 of record JAINUT010003072.1, read on the forward strand.
CTAATGAATTAATAAGAAGGTCTCCCTAAATGAAGACTTGTGTGAGATGCACGGATCGTATTGAAGGCACTAGAGATAGGATTTCTCCCTTTGATGCTAATCAAACTAGAACGAAGTCATAAGACTCATAATCACCTCTTTCTTTGACAATTTGAGAGAACCAATGAAACAATAAGAAGGTCTCCCTAAATAAAGACTTGTGTGAGATGTACGCATCGTTTTTAACGCGATAGTCATGTGATTGCTCCTTTTAATGCTACTCCAATTAGAACGAAGTAATAGGACTCTAATCACCTTCTTTTTGACAATTTTAGAGAACCAATGAAACAATAAAAAGGTCTCCTTAAATGAAGACTTGTGTGAGATGTACGAATATTTTGAAGGCAGTAGCGATATGATTGCGCCTTTTGTTGCTAATCAAACTAGAACGAAGTCATAGGACTCATAATCACCTCTTTCTTTGACAATTTGAGAGAACCAATTAAACAATAAGAAGGTCTCCCTAAATCAAGACTTGTGTGAGATGTACGCATTTTTAACGCGATAGTCATGGTATTGCTCCTTTTGATGCTAATCAAATTAGAACGAAAGTATAGGACTCTAATCACTTGTTTCTTTGACAATTTTAGAGAACCAATGAAACAATAAGAAGGTCTCCTTAAATGAAGACTTGTGAGAGATGTACGCATCGCTTTGAACGTGATAGTAATGGGATTGCTCCTTTTGATGCTAATCAAACTAAAACGAAGTTGTAGGACTCCTAATCACCTCTTTTCTTAGATAATTTTAGAGAACAAATGAAACAATAAGAAGGTATCCCAAACGAAGACTTGTGTCAGATGTACGCATAGTTTTGAACGCGAAGGTCATGGGTTTCTCCTTTTGACGCTAATCAAAGTAGAACGAAGTAATACAACTCTTAATCATCCCTTTCTTTGTAAATTTCAAACAACCAATGAAACAATATGAAGGTCTCCCTAAATGAAGATTTGTGAGATCTACGCATTGTTTTGAACGCGATGTTGATGGGATTGCTATTTTTGATGCTAATTTCAACTAGAACGAAGTAATAGGACTCATAATCACCTATATTTTGACAATTTGAGAACAATAAGAAGGTCTCCCTAAATGCAAACTTGTGTGAGACGTACGGATCGTTTTGAAGGCACTAAAGATAGGATTGCTCCTTTGATGCTAATCAAACTAGAACGAAGTCATAGGACTCATAATCATCTATTTCTTTGACAATTTGAGAGAACAAATGAAACAATAAGAAGGTCTCCTAAATCAAGACTTGTGTGAGATGTACGCATAGTTTTTTGAACGTGATAGTAATGGGATTGCTCCTTTTGATACTAATCAACTAGAACTAAGTTATAGCATGCCTAGTCACCTCTTTCTTTGACAATTTTTAGAGAACCAATGAACAATAAGAAGGTATCCCTAATGAAGACTTGTGTGAGATGTACGCATAGTT
>JAINUT010003067.1:0-124960 GCA_020205555.1 Panax stipuleanatus
CCTATCACTAGTGCCTTCAAAACGATCTGTACATCTCACACAAGTCTTCATTTAGGTAGAACTTCTTATTGTTTCAATAGTTCTCTCAAATTGTCAAAATATACGTGATTATGAGTCCTCTTACTTCGTTCTAGTTGAAATTAGCATCAAAAGAAGCAATCCCATCACTATCGCGTCCAAAACGATGCATAGATCTCACACAAGTCTTTATTTAGGGAGAACTTCATATTGTTTTATTGGATGTTTCAAATTTACAAAGAAAGAGGTGATTAAGAGTTGTATTACTTTGTTCTACTTTGATTTGCATCAAAAGGAGAAACATATGACTATCGCGTTAAAAATCATGCGTAAATCTCACACAAGTCTTGATTTAGGGAGACCTTCTTATTAATTAATTGGTTTTCTCAAATTGTCAAAGAAAGAAGTGATTATGAGGCCTATGAATTCGTTTAGTTTGATTTGATTAAAAGAAGCAATCATATCACTAGGGCCTTAAAATTATCCGTACATCTTACACAAGTCATCATTTAGGGAAACCTTCTTACTATTCCATTAGTTATCTCAAATTATAAAAATATAGGTGATTATGAGTCCTATTACTTCGTTCTAGTTGAAATTAGCATCAAAATGAGCAATCCATCACTATAGCGTCCAAAACGATGCGTAGATCTCACACAAGTCTTTATTTAGAGAGTCCATCATATTGTTTCATTGAATATTTCAAATTTACAAAGAAAGAGGTGATTAATAGTTGTATTACTTAGATCTAGTTTGATTAGCGTGAAAAGGAGAAACCCATGACAATCGCGTTCAAAACCATGCGTACATCTCACACAAGTCTTCATTTAGGGATACCTTCTTGTTGTTTCATTGGTTCTCTAAAATTGTCAAAGAAAGAGGTGATTAGGAGTCCTATTACTTCGTTCTAATTTGGTTAGCTTCAAAAGGAGCAATCCCATAACTATCGCGTTAAAAACGATGCGTACATCTCACACAAGTCTTGATTTAGGGAGACTTTCTTATTGTTTCATTGGTTCTCTCAAATTATCAAAGAAAGAGGTGATTATGAGTCTTATGACTTCGTTCTAGTTTGATTAGCATCAAAAGGAGCAATCCTATCACTAGTGCCTTCAAAACGATCTGTACATCTCACACAAGTCTTTCATTTAGGGAGAACTTCTTATTGTTTCATTAGTTCTCTCAAATTGTCAAAATATAGGTGATTATGAGTCCTATTACTACGTTCTAGTTGAAATTAACATCAAAAGAAGCAATCCCATCACTATCGCGTCCAAAACGATGCGTAGATCTCACACAAGTCTTTATTTAGGGAAAACTTCATATTGTTTCATTGGTTGTTTCAAATTTACAAAGAAAGAGGTGATTAAGAGTTGTATTACTTTGTTCTACTTTGATTAGCATCAAAAGGAGAAACTCATGACTATCGCGTTCAAAACCATGCGTACATCTCACACAAGTCTTCATTTAGGGAGACCTTATTTTTTTCATTTGTTTTCTAAAATTGTCAAAGAAAGAGGTGATTAGGAGTCCTATAACTTCGCTCTAGTTTGAATAGCATCAAAAGGAGCAATCCCATAACTATCACATTCAAAACGATGCGTACATCTCACACAAGTCTTTATTTAAGGAGACCTTCTTATTGTTTCGTTGGTTCTATAAAATTGTTAAAGAAAGAGGTGATTAGGAGTCGTATTAATTAGTTCCAAATTAATTAGCATCAAAATGAGCAATCCCATGACTATTGCTTTAAAAACAATGCGCACATCTTTCATAAGTCTTGTTTTAGAGAGACCTTCTTATTGTTTAATTGGTTTTCTCAAATTGTCAAAGAAAGAGGTAATTATGAGTCCTATGACTTCGTTTTTGTTTGATTTGCCTCAAAAGAAGCAATCCTATCACTAGCGCCTTCAAAATTATCCGTACATCTCACACAAGTCTTCATTTAGGAAAATCTTCTTACGGTTTCATTAGTTCTCTCAAATTTTAAAAATATAGGTGATTATGAGTCCTATTACTTCGTTCTAGTTAAAATTAGCATCAAAATAAGCAATTCCATCACTATCGCGTCCAAAATGATATGTAGATCTCACACAAGTCTTCATTTAGGGAGACCTTCATATTGTTTCATTGGTTGTTTTAAATTTACAAAGAAAGATGAGATTGTATTACTTCGTTCAAGTTTGATTAGTGTCAAAAGGAGAAACCCATGACTATTGCGTTCAAAACCATGCGTACATCTCACACAAGTCTTCATTTAGGGAGACCTTATTTATTTCATTGGTTCTCTAAAATTGTCAAAGAAAGAGGTGATTAGGAGTCCTATAACTTTGTTCTAGTTTGATTAGCATCAAAAGGAGCAATCCCATTTCTATCACATTCAAAACGATGCGTACATCTCACACAAGTCTTCATTTAAGGAGTCCTTATTGTTTAATTGGCTTTCTCAAATTGTCAAAGAAAGAGGGGATTACTCATCCTATGACTCGTTTTAGTTTGATTTGCATCAAAAGAAGAAATCATATCACTAGCGCCTTCAAAATTATTCGTACATCTCACACAAGTCTTCATTTAGGGAAACCTTCCTACTGTTTCATTAGTTCTCTCAAATTGTAAAATTATAGGTGATTATAAGTCCTATTACTTCGTTCTAGTTGAAATTAACATAAAAAGGAGCAATCCCAACACTATCGCATCCAAAACGAAGCGTAGATCTCACACAAGTCTTCATTTAGGGAGAACTTGAAATTGTTTCATTGGTTGTTTCAAATTAACAAACAAAGATGAGATTGTATTACTTTGTTCAAGTTTGATTAGCGTCAAAAGGAGAAACCCATGACTATTGCGTTCAAAATCATGCGTACATCTCACACAAGTCTTCATTTAGGGAGACCTTATTTATTTCATTGGTTCTCTAAAATTGTCAAAGAAAGAGGTGATTAGGAGTCCTAGAACTTCGTTCTAGTTTGATTAGCGTCAAAAGGAGCAATCCCATTTCTATCATGTTCAAAACGATGCGTACATCTCACACAAGTCTTCATTTAAGGAGACCTTCTTATTGTTTAATTGGTTTTCTCAAATTGTCAAAGAAAGAGGGGATTACTCATCCTATGACTTCGTTTTAGTTTGATTTGCATCAAAAGAAGCAATCATATCACTAGCGCCTTCAAAATTATCCGTACATCTCACACAAGTCTTCATTTAGGAAAACCTTCCTACTGTTTCATTAGTTCTCTCAAATTATAAAATTATAGGTGATTATAAGTCCTATTACTTCGTTCTAGTTGAAATTAACATAAAAAGAAGCAATCTCATCACTATCGCGTCCAAAATGATGCGTAGATCTCACACAAGTCTTCATTTAGGGAGAACTTCAAATTGTTTCATTAGTTGTTTCAAATTTACAAACAAAGAGGTGATTAAGAGTTGTATTACTTTGTTCTACTTTGACTAGCGTCAAAAGGAGAAACCCATGACTATCGCGTTCAAAACCATCCGTACATTTCACACAAGTCTTCATTTAGGAAGACCTTATTTTTTTCATTGGTTCTCTAAAATTGTCAAAGGAAAGGTGATTAGGAGTCCTATAACTTCATTCTAGTTTGATTAGCATCAGAAGGAGCAATCCCATTACTATCACGTTCAAAACGATGCGTACATCTCACACAAGTCTTCATTTAAGGAGACCTTCTTTTTGTTTCATTGGTTCTCTCAAATTATCAAAGAAATAGGTTATTATGAGTTCTATGACTTCGTTCTAGTTTGATTAGCATCAAAATGAGCAATATTATCACTAGTGCCTTCAAAATGATCTACACATCTCACACAAGTCCTCATTTAGGGAGAACTTCTTATTGTTTCATTAGTTCTCTCAAATTGTCAAAATATAGGTGATTATGAGTTCTATTACTTCGTTCTAGTTGAAATTAGCATAAAAAGGAGCAATCCCATCACTATCGCGTCCAAAACGATGCGTAGATCTCACACAAGTCTTCATTTAGTGAGAACTTCATATTGTTTCATTGGTTTTCTAAAATTGTCAAGGAAAGAGATGATTAAGAGTTGTATTACTTTGTTCTACTTTGATTAACGTTAAAAGAAGAAACTCATGACTATCGCTTTCAAAACCATGCGTACATCTCACACAAGTCTTCATTTAGGGAGACCTTCTTATTTTTTTCATTGGTTCTCTAAAATTGTCAAAGAAAAAGGTGATTAGGAGTCCTATAACTTCGTTCTAGTTTGATTAGCATCTAAAGGAGCAATCTCATTATTATCACGTTCAAAACGATGCGTACATCTCACACAAGTTTTTATTTAAGGAGACCTTCTTATTGTTTCATTGGTTCTCTAAAATTGTCAAAGAAAGAGGTGATTAGAAGTCGTATTAATTCGTTCTAATTTGATTAGCATCAAAATGAGAAATCCCATGACTATCGCTTTAAAAACGATGCGCACATCTCTCACAAGTCTTGTTTTAGGGAGACCTTTTTATTGTTTAATTGGTTTTCTCAAATTGCAAAGAAAGAGGTGATTATGAGTCCTATGACTTCGTTTTAGTTTGATTTGCATCAAAAGAAGCAATCCTATCACTAGCGCCTTCAATATTATCCGTACATCTCACACAAGTCTTCATTTAAGAAAATCTTCTTATGGTTTCATTAGTTCTCTCAAATTTTAAAAATATAGGTGATTATGACTTCTATTACTTCGTTCTAGTTGAAATTAGCATCAAAATAAGCAATTCCATCACTATCGCGTCCAAAACGATGCGTAGATCTCACACAAGTCTTCATTTAGGGAGACCTTCATATTGTTTCATTGGTTGTTTTAAATTTACAAAGAAAGATGTGATTGTATTACTTCGTGCAAGTTTGATTAGAGTCAAAAGGAGAAACCCATGACTATTGCGTTCAAAATCATGCGTACATCTCACACAAATCTTCATTTAGGGAGACCTTCTTATTTTTTTCATTGGTTCTCTAAAATTGTCAAAGAAAGAGGTGATTAGGAGTCCTATAACTTCGTTCTAGTTTGATTAGTATCAAAAGGAGCAATTCCATTTCTATCAGTTCAAAATGATTCGTACATCTCCCACAAGTCTTCATTTAAGGAGATCTTCTTATTTTTTTATTTTTTATTTTGCTAAAATTAGACTGAATTAAAATAAAATGGTGTAACAAGACCTCATGGGAATCCCCAATTTGACTATAGCATAGACATCATAGGACATGCCCTATGATGTCATGACTATAGAAGAACAAAAGGCCAAAAAAAAAAGCCAACAAAATGAACCAACAAAAGAAACAAAGCAAACCCAGAAGCCCAACAACCTTGAAGAACAGTAGGCACTCGAGAGGAAAGCAAAAGCATGACAGCAGACAAACTATATTAAATAAGCAAAGCAAGTAGTGAAGGAGATCATCTTTCACAAGCACCCTGACAAAGCAATAGGAGACTAACAGTAAGAGTCCCATACAGCAGCCCCATAACAAGGGCAGAGAAAACCTGCAATCCAAACCCAGCAAACCAAACAGCAGCCGGACTGTAGCCAAACTGGCCCAAAAGCTAGCACAATCAACAGTAGCAGATCGCAGCAAATAGCAAAAAATTGCAGAATACTACAACAAACCAACAGCAAATCACTAACAGCAAGAGAATAAAACCAAGCAGCTGAAGGAGCAAGAGGCAATCCAAAAACAGCCATGCAACAGAAATCCCAGAAAAAGCAGCAGCCCGAATCAACAAATCCCAGCAAATAAGCACAAGTTAACAAACTGCAGCAGTGATAAACCAAATTGCTCCAAGAAGGCATGCACCAACATGCAGTTACTGGAAACACAAGCAAAAACCCAAGCAGCAAAAACCCAAGCAAAAACAGCAGCAAAAACCCAAGCAGCATCCCAAACCAAAAGTAGCAGCAGCCAACGCAACGGTAAAACAAACAGAACTGAGCCAAAAGCAGAAATCAGAACAGCCAACGTAAGACAAACAAAGGCATGACATCTTGCAGACAGAACCAGCTGGTCCAACCCAAACCGCAGCAAAATCAGCAGGTTGAAATTGCAAGAGACAATCGACATACAGTATAGCAGACAGCAGCAAAGTGCTGCACACGATCAAACAGCAGCAAACCCAGGCCAAGCTGCAACACCGAATCGCAACAGAAACCCAGACCCAGACCACCTGAACCAAATCAAGTAATAACAGAAGATGGACCATCACAAGAACAGCAACAGCATTGGCCCAGGTGCAGGCATGAAACCAGCAGCTAGCAGAAACCCAAGGCCTGAAAATGACCCGCAGCAAAGGACCAAACAACTTCTGCCAGACCTGCCCAAAACATCAGCAGCAGCAGCAGCAAAGTGAAAATCAAAAGCAACAGCAGTAACCCAAAAGTAGCAGTTAAAGAGCAAAAAGCCAGCAAGGAATCCCAGCCAAGGCAACCAATTCATGATGCCAACCAAACTCGCCACTCCAGTGCAATCACAGGAACAGGAACATGTTGGGTTTGTACGAAATCGTGACGCAATCAAATTGCAAAAATTAGCGGAAGCATGGTATATCAGAGTTTAAAAAAATTTCTACAAAACCATTACCCGGATCATCCTTTATGCAAATTATTAATTTAAAACGATAAATAAGAAGTTATGGAATCATACCCTTGTAGAACGAAGCTTCCACAGGTACTAGTTCAACTCCTTGTTCTTCGTGATCTCCTTGAATTTTCGGGTTAGATTCCTTTCTTTGATCAACGTTAGCCACCCAAGTGTTTGGCCTCTAGAGGTGATCCACCAAGGAAGAGGAATTATCAAGAAGGAGGGTGTTTGGCTTAACCTTAGTTTTCTATCCTCTATAGAAAAGGAGTACTCTCCAACAATTGGAATTACATCAATCTAATAGCTATTATAAGACTTCTCTTATATAGACATTGGTCAACCCTTCTAATCCTATTAGACATGGGATTTCTTTTAATTAATTAAACTCCTTTAATTAATTTAGGCTTCCCACCACATGGGAATAATTAATTAAATTCATTTAATTAATTTGTCTCCTAATCTTATTAGGAATAAATGAAAGTACTAAATATTAAATTAATTACTAAACTCCTTTAGAAATTAAAATAATAATAATTGTAATAATATTAATAAGACTCCTCTTATTAATTTATATTTAATATTTCCAAAATATTAAATAATAAACATTAAGCTATTTAATTTATTCTATCACCATAGATTAAATTAATTATACTTAATGCATTATTACGATTATGCCATTACCTTCTAAAATAATTATTCTTCCTTTTATGGTGTGACCCTTTAGGTTCTCCATATTAAACCGGTTGTGAATAAATCAATTAAAACAATTTTAATCTTATTTAAATAAATAAATTAAACTAATAATTTATTTAAATAAATAATATTTATTCTACAATAGGGATAAGCCTCCCTAGCGATCAACGACTTTCCAGATAATATAGATTTCAACATTAATCAAAAAAGAACCTGTGAGTTAATAGTTACCATACAATTCAATCCTTCCACCATACAATGTCCCAATTAAATATAAGACATGGATTTACTGTCAAGTCTTATTTTATTTAATTATATGTATTTCGATTAGAAAATGCACAACTCCAAATAATGCAAATTAAAAACTCCTTTCTAATTTCATTTCACCTTGGCCAAGGATTCCTGGGTTGTCATTTAACGAATCACATGGGACATATCTCCTCTTTTACTAGAGGTGGTAGATTCTTTATTGATCATTCATTATCTCCATATGTAACTCATTATACCCAAGCATACCCTATATATGCCTTAAAAGGTCTTAAGGAATAAGTCAAAGTATAATTTGTTACATACAAGATACTATGATGATCTCAAGTCCAAGGATCACTTGTACTACTATCACATTAGGAATTCCTATTGACATGCGAGTAAAACTCCATTAGGTATTCCATAGCGAATCACGTTCAGTGAACTTATTCTTCAATAAGCACCTACATACTTGCTTTAGTGTCTCCACACAAATGATCATGAGATCAATCATCCTCATCCAATGAGCAAGCAACATATGTACCAATCTATCCGGATTTACTAATCCCCTTTTTAGTAATCCCACGATTGGGAACTATTTAAGTTTTAAAACTTTCTAAGAATTTAGATCTCATTAGCATGATCATCATCATGATTCTAAAAGCATTGCTTAAAACTATGGGTTATTTACATATTATAAAAACAGCAACATGTAGATAATTAAATGCCTGTAATAAATGAATATTTCATTAATAAATAAATAAGATTGTTTACAAAGTACGTGCTTTATCATCATACATGATTGGCTTGTATGCACACTAGTATCAATCTCCCACTTGCACTAAAGCCAATCGCCATGGTATCTCATACCCATCTTCTCTAAGTGACAATCAAACTGCTGTTGTGTTAAAGCTTTAGTAAATGGATCTGCAATGTTGTCTTGAGAGTCTACACGCTCCAAGGTGACGTCTCCTCTTTCAATGATCTCCCTGATCAAATGAAATCGCCGCAACACGTGTTTAGATTTCTGATGAGACCTCGGTTCCTTAGCCTGTGCAACTGCTCCTGTGTTGTCACAGTAAATGGGAACTGCTTCTCCAATGCTAGGAACCACACCAAGTTCAGTTATGAACTTCTTCATCCAAACAGCTTCCTTTGCAGCTTCACTTGCAGCTATATACTCTGCCTCTGTCACTGAATCAGCAACTGTTTGCTGCTTGGAACTCTTCCAACTCACTGCGCCTCCGTTCAAGGTAAAAACATACCCCGAAACAGATTTACTGTCATCTTGGTCCGTTTGAAAACTTGAGTCTATGAAGCCCTCGAGTTTTAATTTAGACCCACCGTAGACAAGAAAAATATCCTTAGTCCTTCTCAAGTATTTTAGGATATTCTTCACTGCCTTCCAGTGCTCTTCTCCTGGATTCGACTGGTATCTGCTCATTACACTAAGTGAATGAGCAACATCCGGTCTAGTACATATCATACCGTACATGATAGATCCTATTGCAGAAGCATAAGGGATCTTACTCATTCGGTCTCTCTCCTCAGGTGTCTTTGGGGCCTGTTTCTTGGAGAGATGTATTCCATGGCTCATCGACATGAGTCCTCTTTTGGAATCTTCCATGCTAAATCTCTTTAGCATTGCATCAATGTACGTTCCTTGGGATAAACCAAGCATCCTTTTAGATCTATCTCTATAGATCTTTATCCCCAAAATATAGGACGCTTCTCCCAAGTCCTTCATGGAGAAGTGTTTAGATAACCAGATTTTAATTGATTGTAGCATAGGAATGTCATTCCCTATCAGTAATATATCATCAACATATAATACAAGGAATGAAACTGCGCTCCCACTAACCTTCTTGTACACACATGGTTCATCGTCATTTTTGATAAAATCAAACTCTTTGATTGTCTCATCAAAACGAATGTTCCATCTACGAGAAGCTTGCTTCAATCCATAAATGGATCGTTGCAGCTTACAGACTTGATTTATTCCAACCTTTGAAACAAATCCCTCTGGCTGTGTCATATACACATCCTCCTCAAGTTTCCCATTGAGGAAGGCCGTTTTCACGTCCATCTGCCAGATCTCATAGTCGTTATAAGCTGCAATCGCAAGCAAAATCCGAATGGACTTGAGCATAGCTACTGGTGAAAAGGTTTCATCATAATCAACTCCTTGTCTTTGTTTGAAACCTTTTGCAACCAGTCGGGCCTTATAGGTCTCCACCTTGCCGTCCGCTCCAGTCTTTCTTTTAAAGACCCATTTACACCCAATAGGCTTAATGCCTTCAGGTGGTGAAACCAAAGTCCATACTTTGTTTTCATACATGGAGTCCATTTCGGATTTCATGGCTTCAAGCCATTTCCCTGAGTGTTTATTACTCATGGCCTGTTCGTAATTCAATGGATCATCATCATTCATGATGCGTACCTCATCGTCATCCTCTACAACGAATCCATACCTCTCAGGTATCTTCGGTACTCTTCCAGATTTACGAACAGGGTGTGGTATAGTAGGTTCTTCTACTTGGTCAGGTACCTGACTTTGATCCGTGGTAATTTGTGGTTCTTGAGCTTCTTCAAGATATATCTTACTCCCACTGACCCCTTCATGGATAAACTCATTTTCCAAGAAGGCAGCATGTTTCGCAACAAACACCTTTTGATCAGTTGGATGATAGAAATAATACCCTACAGTTTCTTTAGGGTATCCCACAAATCTACACTTTTCGGATTTAGTCTGTAGCTTATCATGTTCAAACTTTTTGGCATAAGCTGGACAACCCCAAGTCTTAACATGCTTAAGATTTGGTTTCCTTCCCTTCCACATCTCATATGGAGTCTTTGGGGCGGATTTGGTAGGTACCTTGTTAAGTAGGTATGCAGCCGTTTCTAGGGCATATCCCCAGAAGGAAATTGGAAGGTCGGTAAAACTCATCATGGATCGAACCATGTCTAACAGTGTTCGATTTCTCCTTTCAGATACTCCATTTAACTGTGGTGTACCTGGAGGAGTCCATTGTGAGATTATACCATTTTCTTTGAGACAATTGAGAAACTCACTGCTTAAGTATTCTCCGCCTCGATCTGATCGAAGTATCTTTATACTCTTGCCCGTTTGTTTCTCTACTTCACTTCTGAACTCTTTGAACTTTTCAAATGATTCTGACTTGTATTTCATTAAATACACATATCCAAATCTTGAGTGATCATCAGTGAAAGTAATAAAATAAGAATACCCACCCCGTGCACTTGTTGTCATAGGCCCACAAACGTCTGTGTGAATCAATGTCAACAACTCTGTAACTCTTTCTCCTCTTCCACTAAAAGGAGATTTAGTCATTTTACCCATGAGACAAGATTCACAAGTTGGATATGATTCATAATCGGATAGCTCGAGGAGCCCATCTTTATGCAACTTGGATAATCTTGTTTCATTGATATGACCGAGTCTACAGTGCCACATGTAGGTATAATTAATATCATCTCTTTTCCTTTTCTTAGTTTGTTCAATTTGAAATATATTTTCTTGTAAGTCAAGTGTATAAAGTCCATTTCGCAAATTTCCAATACCATATAAAACATCGTCTTTATAAATAGAACAACTATTGTTCTTTATAACAACGTTAAATCCTTCCATATCCAATACAGAAATTGAAATAATGTTTTTAATAATATTCGGAACATAATAACAATTATTAAGATAAATGGACTTGCCCGAAGGCATTGCTAAATAATAAGTTCCTACAGCTAATGCAGCAACCTTTGCTCCATTCCCTACTCGTAGGATCACCTCATCATTGTTCAGCTTTCTACTTCTGACCAGTCCCTTCACATTATTACATATGTGAGAACCACAGCCGGTATCCAATACCCAAGTAGAATTTTGACTTTCTGAAAAATTAATTTCAATCATGAACAAACCTTGATTGGAAGTCGAAGCTTCTCCAAGCTTCTTGTCTGCCAGAAACTTCTTGCAGTTTTTCTTCCAATGACCCGGCTCGTTGCAATGGAAGCACATTCCTTTGCTAGCTGGATCAGATTTCTTTTGTTCCTTTATGTTCACCTTGCCCTTGGTCATCCGAGATCGGAAGAGCTCCTTAGATATCTCATATCTAGCAGTCCTACTTTGTTCACCATACAACTCCTTGAGGTGAATCAACATAGTAGGAGCGTCCATGTTTTCTTGCTGACGCTGAAGCTCGTTATTCATGGATGCGAGCATGATGCATTGAGCTACAGATGCATCATCTTGCCACTTTACAATGGTGGCAATCTCTTCCTCAGAGGTTGTTTCTGGAACAGTTCCAGGGACATGTGAGTTTAGGACATAAGAAATCTTTTCAGCAGTGAGAACTATTCTCAGATTTCTTAGCCAGTCCGTATAATTCGGCCCGGTAAGCTTATTAGCATCAAGTATGCTTCGCAGTGAAATTAGTGATTTTGACATTTTTAAAATTCTGCATGTGAAAAACAACATTTTAGCAAACATTCATTTTATTAATTTTGCATACCAAAATAAATTTAGGTCTTTATTTTAAATTGGTATCTCCCACTATTTTTATCAAACTATATTACCCTCACTTATATAGTTCGGCAACATCTAATTAAAAATTTGCTAGTGAGAATAAGGATCCCATTTCAAATGTATATAACCTTGTGGATAGCACAACAAGCGATATACAAATAAATAGGTAGACAACTCTTGTCAATTACATCACCATGTAATTCCTTTTATTTTGCCTCTTAAATCATAATGGTCAAGTGTGTGCACATCCGAACTAAAATAATTTAAGTTAAGTCCAGCCTAGCACTTTCATAAATTCAAAAAAGAAAAATGTTCGTCCTTGTGGATAGCACAACAAGACTAGATCATTCAATTTTCTTGATAAGCATCAAATGTGATTAATTAACATCTTAAATACGCAATACTCGCCTTGTGGATAGCACAACAAGCTCATATTAAATATCTAATACTCTATTAATTTATCATGCTAGAAGGCGACGTTCGATATTCCAAATATCATTTGAACACTTCGGACTTAATATTATTTCTTTGAGGGGTTTGTTATTATTAGTCTCATCTTTGTTTAGCGCGCATGCACATATATATATAAAATACGCGTCATTTTATTAAACATGCGAAGCATGTTTGCATAAAATATAATATATATAATATTTAGCATGCAATATAGAATACTATATTCTACCCGGATTGATTATGGACTTTTATTCTAGTTTGGTTCACTAGAGCCACCAAGTGAACCAAAAGGTCAAACCTAGGGGTGCAAGAATTTAAATTTAAACGTAACTATTACATTTAAACCCGGGCTCCATACAAACGGGTCTTCACGCGCTCCTTGCTCCTTGGTCTCTAATTTTTAAAGATAATTCTAACTATTTCTATTACATTAAACTATTTAATTTAAATAGAAACCTTGATCAACAGTCAAGGGGAAGTACATAGGAGGGAGATAGAATTTTACATCAAGAAAAAAAAATTAGAGAAGACGAGGTACGCAGACCCCATTTAATAAAACTCATTCATTCAAGCATTCAACTAAAATAAAATCCAATCACATTGGTCAAATAGTCCATAATCAATCCCCATTTATTTTCATACATATCACCATATATATTAATAAATAAATATTCATCTCATGAATTAAAACATTCCATATATATATGAGTATCATTTAATGGGCAATTTTAAATTGCATGAAATCCAATTTCAAGATTAAAATAAACTCTTTATTTTAATTATAAAATTATTTAGAATATAATATATAAATATATCATATTTATTTTTTTTAAAAAAAAGTCACCTTCTTTTATTAAAAGAGTCCTGCAGGTTTATTAAAAAAGTCCTTTCTTGATGGGTCACATTCTTTTTGGAGTAAGAAAGAGACAACACATTTTCTTTGCAGAATTCAAGATTAGCACCAAAAAAAAAATTGTGATTCGTCCCAAAAAAAGTCTTTTTTTTTTTTTTTTTAAAAAAATATAATTTTATACAATAAAATTATGCCCAATAAATTATTTTAAATACATACCCATATGTATATGAAATCAAAAATAAATTAATAATTGCATAAAGATTTGGCTCTGATGCCACTGTTGGGTTTGTACGAAATCGTGACGCAATCAAATTGCAAAAATTAGCGGAAGCATGGTATATCAGAGTTTAAAAAAATTTCTACAAAACCATTACCCGGATCATCCTTTATGCAAATTATTAATTTAAAACGATAAATAAGAAGTTATGGAATCATACCCTTGTAGAACGAAGCTTCCACAGGTACTAGTTCAACTCCTTGTTCTTCGTGATCTCCTTGAATTTTCGGGTTAGATTCCTTTCTTTGATCAACGTTAGCCACCCAAGTGTTTGGCCTCTAGAGGTGATCCACCAAGGAAGAGGAATTATCAAGAAGGAGGGTGTTTGGCTTAACCTTAGTTTTCTATCCTCTATAGAAAAGGAGTACTCTCCAACAATTGGAATTACATCAATCTAATAGCTATTATAAGACTTCTCTTATATAGACATTGGTCAACCCTTCTAATCCTATTAGACATGGGATTTCTTTTAATTAATTAAACTCCTTTAATTAATTTAGGCTTCCCACCACATGGGAATAATTAATTAAATTCATTTAATTAATTTGTCTCCTAATCTTATTAGGAATAAATGAAAGTACTAAATATTAAATTAATTACTAAACTCCTTTAGAAATTAAAATAATAATAATTGTAATAATATTAATAAGACTCCTCTTATTAATTTATATTTAATATTTCCAAAATATTAAATAATAAACATTAAGCTATTTAATTTATTCTATCACCATAGATTAAATTAATTATACTTAATGCATTATTACGATTATGCCATTACCTTCTAAAATAATTATTCTTCCTTTTATGGTGTGACCCTTTAGGTTCTCCATATTAAACCGGTTGTGAATAAATCAATTAAAACAATTTTAATCTTATTTAAATAAATAAATTAAACTAATAATTTATTTAAATAAATAATATTTATTCTACAATAGGGATAAGCCTCCCTAGCGATCAACGACTTTCCAGATAATATAGATTTCAACATTAATCAAAAAAGAACCTGTGAGTTAATAGTTACCATACAATTCAATCCTTCCACCATACAATGTCCCAATTAAATATAAGACATGGATTTACTGTCAAGTCTTATTTTATTTAATTATATGTATTTCGATTAGAAAATGCACAACTCCAAATAATGCAAATTAAAAACTCCTTTCTAATTTCATTTCACCTTGGCCAAGGATTCCTGGGTTGTCATTTAACGAATCACATGGGACATATCTCCTCTTTTACTAGAGGTGGTAGATTCTTTATTGATCATTCATTATCTCCATATGTAACTCATTATACCCAAGCATACCCTATATATGCCTTAAAAGGTCTTAAGGAATAAGTCAAAGTATAATTTGTTACATACAAGATACTATGATGATCTCAAGTCCAAGGATCACTTGTACTAC
Source organism: Panax stipuleanatus (assembly GCA_020205555.1). Classification (NCBI taxonomy): domain Eukaryota; kingdom Viridiplantae; phylum Streptophyta; class Magnoliopsida; order Apiales; family Araliaceae; genus Panax; species Panax stipuleanatus. The sequence continues at coordinate 15,086 of JAINUT010003067.1, forward strand.
TATCACATTAGGAATTCCTATTGACATGCGAGTAAAACTCCATTAGGTATTCCATAGCGAATCACGTTCAGTGAACTTATTCTTCAATAAGCACCTACATACTTGCTTTAGTGTCTCCACACAAATGATCATGAGATCAATCATCCTCATCCAATGAGCAAGCAACATATGTACCAATCTATCCGGATTTACTAATCCCCTTTTTAGTAATCCCACGATTGGGAACTATTTAAGTTTTAAAACTTTCTAAGAATTTAGATCTCATTAGCATGATCATCATCATGATTCTAAAAGCATTGCTTAAAACTATGGGTTATTTACATATTATAAAAACAGCAACATGTAGATAATTAAATGCCTGTAATAAATGAATATTTCATTAATAAATAAATAAGATTGTTTACAAAGTACGTGCTTTATCATCATACATGATTGGCTTGTATGCACACTAGTATCAGAACAATCACAGGAACAGCAGTTACAACACAAGAGATCTATAACAGAATCTTGACTTAATTTTTTGAAATTTAGCATTTGAATGGAGACCACATTGAATTAAATTAATAATATCTCTAATAATAATACGAGCAGGGGTGGATACATGAGAGAAAATCCTAGCATTTCTTTCAGCCCAGATTCTATAGACCACGATTGCAAACCCAAGATGGAGAAGATTGTAGTGAAAGTTTTTGCAGGAAGAGCTAGAGATGAAGCCAGTGATAGAAACCCAACTCCTACTAAACCCTCTCCATCCACAAAGCCTAAGAACAGCAACCAGAATCTGAAACGAGAAGGAACAATCAAAAAATAAATGGTTGAAAGTTTCACTAACATTCGAACACAGCACACGACTAGGGTTAATATCAAGCCCGAACTGAGTCAATTTGTCAAGGGTCCTAAGCCCCTTATGAAAGGCAAGCCAGAGAATAAAAGAGTGTCGGGGAGGCACAATCTTATGCCAAACCAAGTTATGCCAAGACACAGTAGACCCAGACTGTCGAATGGAGTTCCAAATAGTAGCAGCCTTTACATCTTTTGCCATGATACCATCCCAAAGAATACTATCACATTTTGTTGAGTTACAAGATCTAGAGGTGTCAAAGGAATTCTGAAAAGCAATAACATCCTAATGGTTTGATGCAGGAAGCACCCACCTAGAATTTTGAATAATGCTATTCACAGAAGCATAAGGACCCAGCCCAGAGTTGGCAATCAGAGACGAGAGGACAGAATTTGCCAAGGGGGATTGACTAATCCAAGGGTCAAACCAAAGGCTAGTATTAGCTCCGTTGCCTATGTCAAAGGATATGTGTCTACGGGCAGTATCCCTACTTTGTAAAACTTTGCTCCAGATCCAAGAACAGTTAGAAGGAATGTGAATAGTCTAGAAAGATTTGTTCTTAAGAAGAGTACAATGAACCCATTTAGCCCAAAGAGATGAAGAAGATGGATTAATGACATGCAAAAGATGTAACAAGATAAGAGATTTATTCCATTCGGCAAGGTTTTTTATGGCAAGACCACCTTCAGCAAAGGGAAGGCAAATCTTTGTCCAAGCAACTTTAGAGCCATTTTTGTTTAAAGAAGAACCCTTCCATAAAAATCTAGACATGGTAGCTTGAAGATCCTTCAAAATAGCTGCAGGGAGAATGAAATGAGCAGACCAATAAGCTTGGGAGGCGTAGATAACAGACTTGATAAGTTGCATACGACCGGCATATGAAAGGAACTTGTTAGTCCAGGAGCTAATTTTGGATTTGACCCTTTCAAGAAGAGGGCGACAATCAGCAATACTAAGTTTCGAGGTTATCAGGGGAACCCCCAAAAATTTAGCCGGGAAGACCCCCAATTAGAAATTCAGATGGCTAAGAATAAGATCCGATTGAGCAGGAGGAACATGGGAAAGAAAGCACATACTTTTCGAGGCATTGATGTAAAGGCCCGAGTCCAAGGAGAACTGGTCAAGACAAGTCTTAATGTACTTAACAGAATCGATATCACCATGACAGAAAATGAGAATATCATCCGCAAAACAAAGATGGGTGAGAGATAAAGGCACTGTACGCCAATGAAATTTGAAAGAAGCCTGCTTTGAAGTCTGGCCAAGCATTAGAGAAAGAACTTCCATAATGATGACAAAAAGGTAGGGGGAGAGAGGGTCACCTTGTCTAAGGCCTTTAGCCCCTTAAAGTAACCACATAAAGCCCCATTAACCTTAACAGAGAAACTTGAGGTGGAGATGCATGCCTTGATCCAATAGATAAATTTAGGAGGGAATTTAAAAAGCTTAAGAGCAGCCCATAAAAAATCCCAAGAAACAGAGTCAAAAGCCTTCCTGAGGTCAATCTTCATAGCACATCTAGCCGGGCCTGAGGGTCTATGGTAGTTCCTGAATAATTCTTGAGCAAGAAGAATGTTATCACCGATCCTCCTACCCGGAACAAAAGCGGATTGAAAAGGAGAGATAATGGATGGGAGAATGTCCTTAAGTCTCGAAGCAATGATCTTCGAAATGCACTTATAGGTTGTGTTGCAGCAAGAGATGGGTCTATAATCATTCATGGAAGAGGGGTTCGGGACTTTAGGCACAAGAGCAATAGAAGTGGAGTTGGACCCCCGAAGCAGACATCCCTGACTGAAAAAGGAACGGATGGTAGAAGTAAAAACATCCCCAACAATGTCCCAAGTATGGAGAAAAAAGTTAACATTAAACCCATCAGGGCCAGGACTCTTGTTCTTCTTCATGAGCTTAAGAGTGGACAGGATCTCTTCAGCCGACACATCATGTTCCAATAAAGGAGCTTGTAGAGAGGACACAGTCTTGGCCCCAAGAGAGTCAGGGAGAGGAGGGAAAGAGCAATCAGCAGGAGAAGAAGTGCCAAAAAGAGCAAAGAAGTGATCCACAACAACTCTTTGAACAGCCAAATGCCCAGAACATAATTCACCCTCCGAGTTCTTAATAGCCAAAATTTTATTCGAATTCCATCTATTCTTTACGTGGTTATGGAAGTAACTCGTATTCTTATCACCATCCTTCAACCATTGGATTCTAGATTTTTGCTTGAGGAATTTCTCTTCAAGAAGGAGAGCAGCCCAAAGAGAATCAGTTTGAGCTTTCTGGAGGAGGAGAAGAGAGGGATCACCCGGATTGAGGGAAATAGCATGCTGAGTAGCATGCAGGCAGTCCCTAGCCTGCTTCACATTTGAGATCAGATTACCATTGCGCTTATTGAGGCCCTTTAAAGCAACCTTAACTGCAGAAAGCTTCCCGGCCAAAATCTGGAGCGGGTCACCCAAGCAAGGAGTGAGCCAAGCATTCCGAACCACATCAGGAAAATTTTCCAGACCCATCATGAAGTTGAAGAATTGGAAAGGCTTGGGAATGCGGGCCAGGAGAAGACCAGAAAATACCACCACAGGGCAATGATCAGAGAGATCACGGGGACAAAAGAGAGCCTGAGATAAGGGATAAGAGTCCAACCAGAAGTTATTAACCAGAGCACGATCCAGCTTCTTATAAGTAGGGTTGGCAATTTGAGAGTCCCACCAGGTGAGATGAGGGCCAATAGCACGGATATCCAACAAGAGGAGATCCTCAAGCCAATCCTTAAAATCTTCCATACCATAGTCCCAAGAACAAGCACCTCCATCAATTTCAGATAAGGATTTTACCACATTGAAATTCCCAATAAGAGTCCACGGTGTATTTATTGAGCCAGCAAGAACTCTTAAGTCATGCCAAAGAGATTTCCTTTCGGTAGGGGTATTTAGCCCATAAACAACAGTAACAAAGCCATTAAAACTAAGATCAACAGAAGAAATAGAACAGTGAATAAATTGTGCAGACTTTGTAATAACATTAACATTCCAGGTATTTGGGTCCCAACCAACCCAAATTCTACCATTCACATGATACTCATAATTAAAATGCCACTGCCAATTCCTACAAATAGCATTGGAAACAGAAATGGCCTTAGGTGACTTGACCCTAGTTTCAACAAGGCCAACAAAAGAGATACTATGCTTACAAATGAGATCATGGACGCTAGTCTGCTTAGGAGACATATTTACACCTCTAATATTCATAGAGCAAAAATTTAACATAAAATAGGGAAAAAGTTAAGTTGAGGGCTTTATGCTCCCCCCTCCTTTGATCTTTTTCTTTGAGGCTTGACCAACATCAAGAGAGCCTATAGCTTTGTGTTTTAGATCCCTACCTTCCTTCTCATCAATCAGTTTAAGCTTACCCACAAGGGGGTTAGGGGAGGGAGTGACATCAGTGTCAGAGAAATAGTCCTGAGAACCAGCAGCCACAGGGGAAAGGATGTTGAATAAATTTGAGTTTTGAGGGTCAGAGAGAAGAGCTGGACCAACATGCTGTTTTGGACCCTTAGCAACCAAGGTCCAACTGTCAGATTTTTCAGCAGGAGAAGGAGAAGAGATAGCTGGGGTAGAAGAAGATTCACCACCTGCAGCAGGAGCAGGCATAGAAGGGGCAACTTTGGGGACCCATTTATAATTAGCTTGAGGACATCTAAGGAGAGAGTGCCCAAAGGACAAGCAATGAGAGCACGACAATGGTTTATTCTGGTACTCCACTGCAACCGAGACCACTATTTCTAATTTAGTTTCCGCATCAAGGACAACAACTTCAAGACTAGAAGGAAAGGCTGAAGAGGAAGTAATCTCAATACACATCCTAGCAAAGTTCATGAGTTCCAATTTTTCAGTTATCTTATCAACAAAGAGAGGTTTACCTATCCCACTAGCAAGATAGCTTAGTCTAGGGCCAGACAGGTAGGACAGGGGAATATTATGGAATTTCACCCAAACAGGGGCCTTAGTGCACATATCAGATTTGAAGTCCAACCCCTCCTTCCAATGCTTGAGCTGGAGTAGCTTATTCGAAACATACCAAGGACCTAAGGCTAGAATATTGTCACGCTCCTCAGGACTAGAGAACTTAAAGATGAAATACCCCTTGTCCTGCAAGAAAACCTTTTGCAGACCCAGACTATCCCACAACTTATGAACACTATCTTCGACAAGTTTAAACGGAAGTCTAGAGTGAATAAAACTTCCAACAAGGCAAGCGTTCCAAAGATTGTTTCCAAGTTGGAGAACTTCTGAAGGGGGCTTGATGGTGATTGGACCGTTATCCAGAGTCGGGGGAGCAGGAGGAAAATAATCGAGAACCAAACCAGGTTTGGAAGAACCTTTAGCCACAACGAGCTCCAAGAAGGCCGAACTGGAGAGGAATGTTGCAGCGTAGCCCCATCAGAATCACTCTGACCAACTAGAGGAAGCTTTGGGAAGTCCTTAGCAGGCCTATCATGGCAAGCCGAAGGGATACCCACTCCAACCTGGGCATCTAGACCACCAGAAGTATCTAGAGAATAATCAATAACCTTACCAGAAACATCACAGATACCGGGGGAAATGAGTTTTCCAGCACCAGAGGGAAGCCCCGAAACAGGGGCAAAAACATTGAATTCAGAAGTTCTAAGAGAACTTTTAACAAACAGGTCCCGGTCATCCATCTGCCTAACAGATTTGCCCTTGTTTACAAAATCATTAATATTCTGGACAGAGAAACCTTGGGCCAAGATGAAATCCATAAGAGCATTGCTCTTTTCACGCTCAGCAACAGCATCAACCCGACCTTGCTGAGAGAGAGCCTGAGCAGCTATGAAGACCTCAGATATAGACGTGCCAAACTGCAGCCCAATGTTTCCATTTACAACATTAACAGATTCAGAATCAGAAGAGCCCCCGACTCAATAGTGACGGCACCCGGAATAGGGACGGGCTCAGATTCAGCCATAGCTTCTTCATCTATAACAGGGGAGCTTTGGTCGGAGACTCCAAACTCAGCAAAAAGATCCCTAGAAGGGCTACTAATAGAGTTACCCGCAGAGAGGTGCGAATAATCAACCATCACAAAAGAGGATAGGAGAGGGGAGGAGAGGGGAGGAGAGATTAGGGCAGAAAGAGACAGAATGACCCGACGGAGAGGACAGAACGGACGAAGGAAGGAGAGAGAAGAGGTCCAAAGATGGACCAGAGAGAGCAGAAAGGACAAAAGGAGACCGAAACTGAGGTAGGACAGAAGAGAAATGGAAAGAGATAGTACAAAGATGGAAAGAAAAGGCAAGACGGACTCAAAATAAAATCAGAGAAATTAGGTGGGGAGCCGGAAAAATTAGGTAGGGGCAAAAGGAGGGCAATTTTGGAGATAAAAACAAGAGAGAAGGCAGAGCAAAAATTCAAGAGAGAGAAACATGATTCCGGATTGTGGGATCAGGAGATCTTCTTATTGTTTAATTGGTTTTCTCAAATTATCAAAGAAAGAGGGGATTACTCATTCTATGACTTCGTTCTAGTTTGATTTGCATCAAAAGAAGCAATCCTATCACTAGCGCCTTCAAAATTATCCGTACCTCTCACACAAGTCTTCATTTAGGGAAATCTTCTTACGATTTCATTAGTTCTCTCAAATTTTAAAAATATAGGTGATTATGAGTCCTATTACTTCGTTCTAGTTGAAATTAGCATCAAAATAAGCAATTCCATCACTATCGCGTCCAAAATGATGCGTAGATCTCACACAAGTCTTCATTTAGGGAGACCTTCATATTGTTTCATTGGTTGTTTTAAATTTACAAAGAAAGATGAGATTGTATTACTTCGTTCAAGTTTGATTAGCGTCAAAAGGAGAAACCCATGACTATTGCGTTCAAAACCATGCGTACATCTCACACAAGTCTTCATTTAGGGAGACCTTTTTATTTATTTCATTGGTTCTCTAAAATTGTCAAAGAAAGAGGTGATTAGGAGTCCTATAACTTCGTTCGAGTTTGATTAGCATCAAAAGGAGCAATCCCATTTTTATCACGTTCAAAACGATATCTCACACAAGTCTTTATTTAAGGAGTCCTACTTATTGTTTAATTAGTTTTCTCAAATTGTCAAAGAAAGAGGGGATTACTCATCCTATGACTTCATTTTAGTTTGATTTGCATCAAAAGAAGCAATTATATCACTAGCGCCTTCAAAATTATCCGTACATCTCACACAAGTTTTCATTTAGGAAAACCTTCCTACTGTTTCATTAGTTCTCTCAAATTAAAAAATTATAGGTGATTATGAGTCCTATTACTTCGTTCTAGTTGAAATTAACATAAAAAGGAGCAATTCCATCACTATCGCGTCCAAAACGATGCGTAGATCTCACACAAGTCTTCATTTAGGGAGAACTTCAAATTGTTTCATTGGTTGTTTCAAATTTAAAAACAAAGAGGAGATGAAGAGTTGTATTACTTTGTTCTACTTTGACTAGCGTCAAAAGGAGAAACCCATGACTATCGCGTTCAAAACCATGCGTACATCTCACACAAGTCTTCATTTAGGAAGACCTTATTTTTTTCATTAGTTCTCTAAAATTGTCAAAAATAAGGTGATTAGGAGTCCTATAACTTCATTCTAGTTTGATTAGCACCAAAAGAAGCAATCCCATTACTATCACGTTGAAAACGATGCGTATATCTCACTCAAGTATTCATTTAAGGAGACCTTCTTTTTGTTTCATTGGTTCTCTCAAATTATCAAAGTAATAGGTGATTATGAGTCCTATGACTTCGTTCTAGTTTGATTAGCATCAAAAGGAGCAATATTATCACTAGTTCCTTCAAAACGATCTGTACATCTCACACAAGTCCTCATTTAGGGATAACTCCTTATTGTTTCAGTAGTTCTCTCAAATTGTCAAAATATAGGTGATTATAAGTCCTATTACTTCGTTCTGGTTGAAATTAGCATAAAAAGGAGCAATCCCATCACTATCGCGTCCAAAACGATGCGTAGATCTCACACAAGTCTTCATTTAGTGAGAACTTCATATTGTTTCATTGGTTCTCTAAAATTGTCAAAGAAAGAGGTGATTAAGAAGAGTTGTATTACTTTGTTCTACTTTGATTAACGCCAAAAGAAGAAACTCATGACTATCGCTTTCAAAACCATGCGTACATCTCACACAAGTCTTCATTTAGGGAGACCATATTTTTTTCATTGGTTCTCTAAAATTGTCAAAGAAAGAGGTGATTAGGAGGAGTCCTATAACTTCGTTCTAGTTTGATTAGCATCAAAAGGAGCAATCCCATTATTATCACGTTCAAAACAATGCGTACATCTCACACAAGTCTTCATTTAAGGAGACTTTCTTATTGTTTCCTTGGATCTCTAAAATTGTCAAAAAAAGAGGTGATTAGGAGTCGTATTACTTCGTTCTAATTTGATTAGCATCAAAATGAGCAATTCCATGACTATCGCGTTAAAAATGATGCGTGCATCTCTCACATGTCTTGATTTAAGGAGACCTTCTTCTTGTTTAATTGTTTTTTCTCAAATTGTCAAAGAAAGAGGGGATTATGACTCCTATGACTTCATTTTAGTTTGATTTGCATCAAAAGAAACAATCCTATCACTAGCGCCATTAAAATTATCCGTACATCTCACATAACTCTTCATTTAGGGAAACCTTCTTACTGTTTCACTAGTTCTCTCAAATTATAAAAATATAGGGGATTATGAGTCCAATTACTTAGTTCTAGTTGAAATTAGCATCAAAAGGAGCAATACCATGACTAACGCGTTAAAACCATGCGTACATCTAACACAAGTCTTGATTTAGGGAGACCTTATTGTTTACTTGATTTTCTCAAATTGTCAAAGAAAGAAGTGATTATGAGGCCAATGAATTCGTTTTAATTTGATTTGCATCAAAAGAAGCAATCGTATCACTAGTGCCTTCAAAATTATCCGTACATCTCACACAAGTTTCCATTTCGGGAAACCTTCTTACTGTTCCATTAGTTCTCTCAAATTGTAAAAATATAGGTGATTATGAGTCCTATTACTTCGTTCTAGTTGAAATTAGCATCAAAAGGAGCAATCCCATCACTATCGCGTTCAAAACAATACGTAGATCTCACACAAGTCTTCATTTAGGGAGAACTTCAAATTGTTTTATTGGTTGTTTCAAATTTACAAACAAAGAGGTGATTAAGAGTTGTATTACTTTGTTCTACTTTGATTAGCGCCAAAAGGAGAAACTCATGACTATCGCGTTAAAAATCATGCGTACATCTCACACAAGTCTTGATTTAGGGAGACCTTCTTATTAATTAATTGGTTTTCTCAAATTGTCAAAGAAAGAAGTGATTATGAGGCCTATGAATTCGTTTTAGTTTGATTTGATTAAAAGAAGCAATCATATCACTAGTGCATTCAAAATTATCCGTACATCTTACACAAGTCTTCATTTAGGAAAACCTTCTTACTGTTCCATTAGTTCTCTCAAATTATAAAAATATATGTGATTATGAGTCCTATTACTTCGTTCTAGTTGAAATTAGCATCAAAAGGAGCAATCCCATCACTATAGCGTCCAAAACGATGCGTAGATCTCACACAAGTCTTTATTTAGGGAGAACTTCATATTGTTTCATTGGTTGTTTCAAATTTACAAAGAAAGAGGTGATTAATAGTTGTATTACTTAGGTCTAGTTTGATTAGCGTCAAAAAGAGAAACCAATGACAAACGCGTTCAAAACCATGCGTACATCTCACACAAGTCTTCATTTAGGGATAACTTCTTGTTGTTTCATTGGTTCTCTAAAATTGTCAAAGAAAGAGGTGATTAGGAGTCCTATTACTTCGATCTAATTTGATTAGCTTCAAAAGGAGCAATTCCATAACTATCGCGTTAAAAACGATGCGTACATCTCACACAAGTCTTGATTTAGGGAGACCTTCTTATTGTTTCATTGGTTTTCTCAAATTATCAAAGAAAGAGGTGATTATGAGTTCTATGACTTCGTTCTAGTTTGATTAGTATCAAAAGGAGCAATCCTATCACTAGTGCCTTCAAAACGATCTGTACATCTCACACAAGTCTGCATTTAGGGAGAACTTCTTATTGTTTCATTAGTTCTCTCAAATTATCAAGCTATAGGTGATTATGAGGCCTATTACTTCGTTCTAGTTGAAATTTGCATCAAAAGAAGCAATCTCATCACTATCGCGTCCAAAACGATGCGTAGATCTCACACAAGTCTATATTTAGGGAGAACTTCATATTTCTTCATTGGTTGTTTTAAATTTACAAAGAAATAGGTGATTAAGAGTTATACTACTTTGTTCTACTTTGATTAGCATCAAAAGGAGAAACTCATGACTATCGCGTTCAAAACCATGCGTACATCTCACACAAGTCTTCATTTAGGGAAACCTTATTTTTTTCATTTGTTCTCTAAAATTGTCAAAGAAAGAGGTGATTAGGAGTCCTATAACTTCGCTCTAGTTTGAATATCATCAAAAGGAGCAATCCCATTACTATCACGTTCAAAACGATACGTACATCTCACACAAGTATTTATTTTAGGAGACCTTCTTATTGTTTCATTGGTTTTATAAAATTGTCAAAGAAAGTGGTGATTAGGAGTCGTATTAATTAGTTCCAATTTGATTAGTATCAAAATGAGCAATCCCATGACTATTACTTTAAAAACGATGCGCACATCTCTCACAAGTCTTGTTTTAGGGAGACCTTCTTATTGTTTAATTGGTTTTCTAAAATTGTCAAAGAAAGAGGTGATTATGAGTCCTATGACTTCTTTTTAGTTTGATTTGCATCAAAAGAAGCAATCATATTACTAGCGCCATCAAAATTATCCGTACATCTCACACAAGTCTTCATTTAGGAAAATCTTCTTAAGGTTTCATTAGTTCTCTCAAATTTTAAAAATATAGGTGATTATGAGTCCTATTACTTCGTTCTAGTTGAAATTAGCATCAAAATAAGCAATTCCATCACTATCGCGTCCAAAACGATGAGTAGATCTCACACAAGTCTTCATTTAGGGAGACCTTCATATTGTTTCATTGGTTATTTTAAATTTAGAAAGAAAGATGTGATTGTATTACTTCGTTCATGTTTGATTAGCGTCAAAAGGACAAACCCATGACTATTGAGTACAAAATCATGCGTACATCTCACACAAGTCTTTATTTAGGGAAACCTTCCTACTGTTTCATTAGTTCTTCTCTCAAATTATAAAATTATAGGTGATTATGAGTCCTATTACTTCGTTCTAGTTGAAATTAACAATAAAAGGAGCAATCTCATCACTATCGCGTCCAAAACGATGCGTAGATCTCACACAAGTCTTCATTTAGGGAGAACTTCAAATTGTTTCATTGGTTGTTTCAAATTTAAAAACAAAGAGGTGATGAAGAGTTGTATTACTTTGTTCTACTTTGACTAGCGTCAAAAGGAGAAACCCATGACTATCGCGTTCAAAACCATACATACATCTCACACAAGTCTTCAATTAGTAAGACCTTATTTTTTTCATTAGTTCTCTAAAATTGTCAAATAAAAGGTGATTAGGAGTCCTATAACTTCATTCTAGTTTGATTAGCATCAAAAGGAGCAATCCCATTACTATCACGTTCAAAACGATGCGTACATCTCACACAAGTCTTTATTTAGGGAGACCGTCTTATTGTTTCATTGGTTCTCTCAAATTATCAAAGAAAGAGATGATTATGAGTCCTATGACTTCGTTCTAGTTTGATTAGCATCAAAAGGAGCAATCCTATCACAAGTGCCTTCAAAACATTCTATACATCTCACACAAATCTTTCATTTAGGGAGAACTTTTAATTGTTTCATTAGTTCTCTCAAATTGTCAAAATATATGTGATTATGAGTCCTATTACTTCGTTCTGGTTGAAATTAGCATAAAAAGGAGCAATCCCATCACTATCGCGTCCAAAACGATGCGTAGATCTCACACAAGTCTTCATTTAGTGAGAACTTCATATTGTTTCATTGGTTTTCTAAAATTGTCAAAGAAAGAGGTGATTAAGAGTTATATTACTTTGTTCTACTTTGATTAACGTCAAAAGAAGAAACTCATGACTATCGCTTTCAAAACCATGCGTACATCTCACACAAGTCTTCAGTTAGGGAGACCTTCTTATTTTTTTCATTGGTTCTCTAAAATTGTCAAAGAAAGAGGTGATTAGGAGTCCTATAACTTCGTTCTAGTTTGATTAGCATCTAAAGGAGCAATTCCATTGTTATCACTTTCAAACGATGCGTACATCTCATACAAGTTCTCTAAAATTGTCAAAGAAAGAGGTGATTAGAAGTCGTATTAATTCGTTCTAATTTGATTAGCATCAAAATGAGAAATCCCATGACTATCGCTTTATAAACAATGCGCACATCTCTCACAAGTCTTGTTTTAGGGAGACCTTCTTATTGTTTAATTGGTTTTCTCAAATTGTCAAATAAAGAGGTGATTATGAGTCCTATGACTTCGATTAAGTTTGATTTGCATCAAAATTAGCAATCCTATCACTAGAGCCCTCAAAATTATCCGTACATCTCACACAAGTCTTCATTTAGGGAAATCTTCTTACGGTTTCATTAGTTCTCTCAAATTTTAAAAATATAGGTGATTATGACTTCTATTACTTCGTTCTAGTTGAAATTAGCACCAAAATAAGCAATTCCATCATTATCGCGTCCAAAACGATGCGTAGATCTCACACAAGTCTTCATTTAGGGAGACCTTTATATTATTTCATTGGTTGTTTTAAATTTACCAAGAAAGATGTGATTGTATTACTTCGTTCAAGTTTGATTAGCGTCAAAAGGAGAAACCCATGACTATTGCGTTCAAAATCATGCGTACATCTCACACAAGTCTTCATTTACGAAGACCTTCTTATTTATTTCATTGGTTCTCTAAAATTGCCAAAGAAAGAGGTGATTAGGAGTCCTATAACTTCGTTCTAGTTTGATTAGCATCAAAAGAAGCAATCCCATTTCTATCACGTTCAAAACGATGTGTACATCTCCCACAAGTCTTCATTTAAGGAGATCTTCTTATTGTTTAATTGGTTTTCTCAAATTGTCAAAGAAAGAGGGGATTATGACTCCTATGACTTCATTTTAGTTTGATTTGCATCAAAAGAAGCAATCCTATCACTAGAGCCTTTAAAATTATCCGTACATCTCACACAAGTCTTCATTTAGGGAAACCTTCTTACTGTTTCACTAGTTCTAGTTCAAATTACTTAGTTCTAGTTGAAATTAGCATCAAAAGATGCAATCCCATGACTAACGCGTTAAAAACCTTGCGTACATCTAACACAAGTCTTGATTTAGGGAGACCTTATTGTTTAATTGGTTTTCTCAAATTGTCAAAGAAAGAAGTGATTATGAGGCCAATGAATTCGTTTTAATTTGATTTGCATCAAAAGAAGCAATCGTATCACTAGTGCCTTCAAAATTATCCGTACATCTCACACAAGTTTCCATTTCAGGAAACCTTCTTACTGTTCCATTAGTTCTCTCAAATTGTAAAAATATAGGTGATTATGAGTCCTATTACTTCATTCTAGTTGAAATTAGCATCAAAAGGAGCAATCCCATCACTATCGCGTCCAAAACAATGCGTAGATCTCACACAAGTCTTCATTTAGGGAGAACTTCAAATTGTTTAATTGGTTGTTTCAAATTTACAAACAAAGAGGTGATTAAGAGTTGTATTACTTTGTTCTACTTTGATTAGCGCCAAAAGGAGAAACTCATGACTATCGCGTTAAAAATCATGCGTACATCTCACACAAGTCTTGATTTAGGGAGACCTTCTTATTAATTAATTGGTTTTCTCAAATTATCAAAGAGAGAAGTGATTATGAGGCCTATGAATTTGTTTTAGTTTGATTTGATTAAAAGAAGCAATCATATCACTAGGACCTTCAAAATTATCCATACATCTTACACAAGTCTTCATTTAGGGAAAACTTCTTACTGTTCCATTAGTTCTATCAAATTGTAAAAATATATGTGATTATGAGTCCTATTACTTCGTTCTAGTTGAAATTAGCAACAAAAGGAGCAATTCCATCACTATAGCGTCCAAAACGAGGCGTAGATCTCACACAAGTCTTTATTTAGGGAGACCATCATATTGTTTCATTGAATGTTTCAAATTTACAAAGAAAGATGTGATTATAAGTTGTATTACTTAGGTCTAGTTTGATTAGCGTTAAAAGGAGAAACCCATGACAACCGCGTTCAAAACCATGCGTACATCTCACACAAGTCTTCATTTAGGGAGACCTTGTTGTTTCATTGGTTCTCTAAAATTGTCAAAGAAAGAGGTGATTAGGAGTCCTATAACTTTGTTCTAGTTTGATTAGCATCAAAAGGAGCAATCCCATTACTATCACGTTCAAAACGATGCGTACATCTTACACAAGTCTTCATTTAAGGAGACCTTCTTATTGTTTCATTAGTTCTTTCAAATTATCAAAGAAATAGGTGATTATGAGTCCTATGACTTCGTTCTAGTTTGATTAGCATCAAAAAGAGTAATAGTATCACTAGTGCCTTCAAAACGATCTTTACATCTCACACAAGTCCTCATTTAGGGAAAACTTCTTATCGTTTCATTAGTTCTCTCAAATTGTCAAAATATAGGTGACTATGAGTCCTATTACTTCGTTCTGGTTGAAATTAGCATAAAAAGGAGCAATTCCATCACAATCGCGTCCAAAACGATGCGTAGATCTCACACAAGTCTTCATTTAGTGAGAACTTCATATTGTTTCATTGGTTCTCTAAAATTGTCAAAGAAAGAAGTGATTAAGAGTTGTATTACTTTGCTCTACTTTGATTAACGTCAAAAGAAGAAACTCATGACTATCGCTTTCAAAACCATGCGTACATCTCACACAAGTCTTCATTTAGGGAGACCTTATTTTTTTCAATTGTTCTCTAAAATTGTCAAAAAAGAGGTGATTAGGAGTCGTATAACTTCGCTCTAGTTTGAATAGCATCAAAAGGAGCAATCCCATTAGTGTCACGTTCAAAACGATGCGTACATCTCACACAAGTCTTTATTTAAGGACACCTCTTATTATTTCGTTGGTTCAATAAAATTGTCAAAGAAAGAGGTGATTAGGAGTCGTATTAATTAGTTCCAATTTGATTAGCATCAAAATGAGCAATCCCATGACTATTGCTTTAAAAACGATGCGCACATCTCTCACAAGTCTTGTTTTAGGGAGACCTTCTTATTGTTTAATTGGTTTTCTCAAATTGTCAAAGAAAGAGGTGATTATGAGTCCTATGACTTCGTTTAAGTTTGATTTGCATCAAAATTAGCAATCCTATCACTAGAGCCCTCAAAATTATCCGTACATCTCACACAAGTCTTCATTTAGGGAAATCTTCTTACGGTTTCATTAGTTCTCTCAAATTTTAAAAATATAGGTGATTATGACTCCTATTACTTCGTTCTAGTTGAAATTAGCATCAAAATAAGCAATTCCATGACTATCGCATCCAAAACGATGCGCAGATCTCACACAAGTCTTCATTTAGGGAGACCTTCATATTATTTCATTGGTTGTTTTAAATTTACAAAGAAAGATGTGATTGTATTACTTCGTTCAAGTTTGATTAGCGTCAAAAGGAGAAACCCATGACTATTGAGTTCAAAACCATGCGTACATCTCACACAAGTCTTCATTTAGGGAGACCTTCTTATTTATTTCATTGGTTCTCTAAAATTGTCAAAAAAAAGGGGTGATTAGGAGTCCTATAACTTCGTTCTAGTTTGATTAGCATCAAAAAGAGCAATTCTATCACGTTCAAAACGATGCGTACATCTCCCACAAGTCTTCATTTAAGGAGATCTTCTTATTGTTTAATTGGTTTTCTCAAATTGTCAAAGAAAGAGGGGATTACTCATCCTATGACTTCGTTTTAGTTTGATTTGCATCAAAAGAAGCAATCCTATCACTAGCGCCTTCAAAATTATCCGTACCTCTCACACAAGTATTCATTTAGGGAAATCTTCTTACGGTTTCATTAGTTCTCTCAAATTTTAAAAATATAGGTGATTATGAGTCCCATTACTTCGTTCTAGTTGAAATTAGCATCAAAATAAGCAATTCCATCGCTATCACATCCAAAATAATGCGTAGATCTCGCACAAGTCTTCATGTAGGGAGACCTTCATATTGTTTCATTGGTTGTTTTAAATTTACAAAGAAAGATGAGATTGTATTACTTCGTTCAAGTTTGATTAGCGTCAAAAGGAGAAACCCATGACTATTGCGTTCAAAACCATGCGTACATCTCACACAAGTCTTCATTTAGGGAGACCTTCTTATTTATTTCATTGGTTCTCTAAAATTGTCAAAGAAAGAGGTGATTAGGAGTCCTATAACTTCGTTCTAGTTTGATTAGCATCTAAAGGAGCAATTCCATTATTATCACTTTCAAAACGATGCGTACATTCATACAAGTTTTTATTTAAGGAGACCTTCTTATTGTTTCATTGGTTCTCTAAAATTGTCAAAGAAAGAGGTGATTAGAAGTCGTATTAATTCGTTCTAATTTGATTAGCATCAAAATGAGCAATCCCATGACTATTGCTTTAAAAACGATGCGCACATCTTTCACAAGTCTTGTTTTAGGGAGACCTTCTTATTGTTTAATTGGTTTTCTCAAATTATCAAAGAAAGAGGTGATTATGAGTCCTATGACTTCGTTTAAGTTTGATTTGCATCAAAATTAGCAATCCTATCACTAGAGCCCTCAAAATTATCCGTACATCTCACACAAGTCTTCATTTAGGGAAATCTTCTTACGGTTTCATTAGTTCTCTCAAATTTTAAAAATATAGGTGATTATGACTTCTATTACTTCGTTCTAGTTGAAATTAGCATCAAAATAAGCAATTCCATCACTATCGCGTCCAAAACGATGCGTAGATCTCACACAAGTCTTCATTTAGGGAGACCTTCATATTGTTTCATTGGTTGTTTTAAATTTACCAAGAAAGATGTGATTGTATTACTTCGTTCAAGTTTGATTAGCGTCAAAAGGAGAAACCCATGACTATTGCGTTCAAAATCATGCGTACATCTCACATAAGTCTTTATTTAGGGAGACCTTCTTATTTATTTCATTGGTTCTATAAAATTGTCAAAGAAAGAGGTGATTAGGAGTCCTATAACTTCGTTCTAGTTTGATCAGCATCAAAAGGAGCAATCCCATTTCTATCACGTTCAAAACGATGTGTACATCTCCCACAAGTCTTCATTTAAGGAGATCTTCTTATTGTTTAATTGGTTTTCTCAAATTGTCAAAGAAAGAGGGGATTATGACTCCTATGACTTCATTTTAGTTTGATTTGCATCAAAAGAAGCAATCCTATCACTAGCGCCTTTAAAATTATCCGTACATCTCACACAAGTCTTCATTTAGGGAAACCTTCTTACTGTTTCACTAGTTCTAGTTGAAATTACTTAGTTCTAGTTGAAATTAGCATCAAAAGATGCAATCCCATGACTAACACGTTAAAAACCTTGCGTACATCTAACACAAGTCTTGATTTAGGGAGACCTTATTGTTTAATTGGTTTTCTCAAATTGTCAAAGAAAGAAGTGATTATGAGGCCAATGAATTCGTTTTAATTTGATTTGCATCAAAAGAAGCAATCGTATCACTAGTGCCTTCAAAATTATCCGTACATCTCACACAAATTTCCATTTTGGGGAATATTTTTACTGTTCCATTAGTTCTCTCAAATTGTAAAAATATAGGTGATTATGAGTCCTATTACTTCGTTCTAGTTGAAATTAGCATCAAAAGGAGCAATCCCATCACTATCGCGTCCAAAACAATGCGTAGATCTCACACAAGTCTTCATTTAGGTAGAACTTCAAATTGTTTTATTGGTTGTTTCAAATTTACAAACAAAGAGGTGATTAAGAGTTGTATTACTTTGTTCTACTTTGACTAGCGCCAAAAGGAGAAACTCATGACTATCGCGTTAAAAATCATGCGTACATCTCACACAAGTCTTGATTTAGGGAGACCTTCTTATTAATTAATTGGTTTTCTCAAATTGTCAAAGAAAGAAGTGATTATGAGGCCTATGAATTCGTTTTAGTTTGATTTGATTAAAAGAAGCAATCATATCACTAGGACCTTCAAAATTATCCATACATCTTACACAAGTCTTCATTTAGGGAAAACTTCTTACTGTTCCATTAGTTCTATCAAATTGTAAAAATATATGTGATTATGAGTCCTATTACTTCGTTCTAGTTGAAATTAGCAACAAAATGAGCAATTCCATCACTATAGCGTCCAAAACGAGGCGTAGATCTCACACAAGTCTTTATTTAGGAGACCATCATATTGTTTCATTGAATGTTTCAAATTTACAAAGAAAGAGGTGATTATAAGTTTTATTACTTAGGTCTAGTTTGATTAGCGTCAAAAGGAGAAACCCATGACAACCGCGTTCAAAACCATGCGTACATCTCACACAAGTCTTCATTTAGGGAGACCTTCTTGTTGTTTCATTGGTTCTCTAAAATTGTCAAAGAAAGAGGTGATTAGGAGTTCTATAACTTCGTTCTAGTTTGATTAGCATCAAAAGGAGCAATCCCATTACTATCACGTTCAAAACGATGCGTACATCTTACACAAGTCTTTATTTAAGGAGACCTTCTTATTGTTTCATTGGTTATTTCAAATTATCAAAGAAATAGGTGATTATGAGTCCTATGACTTCGTTCTAGTTTGATTAGCATCAAAAAGAGTAATAGTATCACTAGTGCCTTCAAAACGATCTGTACATCTCACACAAGTCCTCATTTAGGGAAAACTTCTTATCGTTTCATTAGTTCTCTCAAATTGTCAAAATATAGGACTATGAGTCCTATTACTTTATTCTGGTTGAAATTAGCATAAAAAGGAGCAATCCCATCACTATCGCGTCCAAAACGATGCGTAGATCTCACACAAGTCTTCATTTAGTGAGAACTTCATATTGTTTCATTGGTTCTCTAAAATTGTCAAAGAAAGAAGTGATTAAGAGTTGTATTACTTTGCTCTACTTTGATTAACGTCAAAAGAAGAAACTCATGACTATCGCTTTCAAAACCATGCGTACATCTCACACAAGTCTTCATTTAGGGAGACCTTATTTTTTTCATTTGTTCTCTAAAATTGTCAAAAAGAGGTGATTAGGAGTCGTATAACTTCGCTCTAGTTTGAATAGCATCAAAAGGAGCAATCCCATTAGTATCACGTTCAAAACGATGCGTACATCTCACACAAGTCTTTATTTAAGGACACCTTTTATTATTTCGTTGGTTCTATAAAATTGTCAAAGAAAGAGGTGATTAGGAGTCGTATTAATTAGTTCCAATTTGATTAGCATCAAAATGAGCAATCCCATGACTATTGCTTTAAAAACGATGCGCACATATCTCACAAGTCTTGTTTTAGGGAGACCTTCTTATTGTTTAATTGGTTTTCTCAAATTGTCAATGAAAGAGGTGATTATGAGTCCTATGACTTCGTTTAAGTTTGATTTGCATCAAAATTAGCAATCCTATGACTAGAGCCCTCAAAATTATCCGTACATCTCACACAAGTCTTCATTTAGGGAAATCTTCTTACGGTTTCATTAGTTCTCTCAAATTTTAAAAATATAGGTGATTATGACTCCTATTACTTCGTTCTAGTTGAAATTAGCATCAAAATAAGCAATTCCATGACTATCGCATCCAAAACGATGCGCAGATCTCACACAAGTCTTCATTTAGGGAGACCTTCATATTATTTCATTGGTTGTTTTAAATTTACAAAGAAAGATGTGATTGTATTACTTCGTTCAAGTTTGATTAGCGTCAAAAGGAGAAACCCATGACTATTGAGTTCAAAACCATGCGTACATCTCACACAAGTCTTCATTTAGGGAGACCTTCTTATTTATTTCATTGGTTCTCTAAAATTGTCAAAAAAAGAAGTGATTAGGAGTCCTATAACTTCGTTCTAGTTTGATTAGCATCAAAAAGAGCAATTCTATCACGTTCAAAACGATGCGTACATCTCCCACAAGTCTTCATTTAAGGAGATCTTCTTATTGTTTAATTGATTTTCTCAAATTGTCAAAGAAAGAGGGGATTACTCATCCTATGACTTCGTTTTAGTTTGATTTGCATCAAAAGAAGCAATCCTATCACTAGCGCCTTCAAAATTATCCGTACCTCTCACACAAGTATTCATTTAGGGAAATCTTCTTACGGTTTCATTAGTTCTCTCAAATTTTAAAAATATAGGTGATTATGAGTCCCATTACTTCGTTCTAGTTGAAATTAGCATCAAAATAAGCAATTCCATCGCTATCACATCCAAAATGATGCGTAGATCTCGCACAAGTCTTCATGTAGGGAGACCTTCATATTGTTTCATTGGTTGTTTTAAATTTACAAAGAAAGATGAGATTGTATTACTTCGTTCAAGTTTGATTAGCGTCAAAAGGAGAAACCCATGACTATTGCGTTCAAAACCATGCGTACATCTCACACAAGTCTTCATTTAGGGAGACCTTCTTATTTATTTCATTGGTTCTCTAAAATTGTCAAAGAAAGAGGTGATTAGGAGTCCTATAACTTCGTTCTAGTTTGATTAGCATCTAAAGGAGCAATTCCATTATTATCACTTTCAAACGATGCGTACATTCATACAAGTTTTTATTTAAGGAGACCTTCTTATTGTTTCATTGGTTCTCTAAAATTGTCAAAGAAAGAGGTGATTAGAAGTCGTATTAATTCGTTCTAATTTGATTAGCATCAAAATGAGCAATCCCATGACTATTGCTTTAAAAACGATGCACACATCTTTCACAAGTCTTGTTTTAGGGAGACCTTCTTATTGTTTAATTGGTTTTCTCAAATTATCAAAGAAAGAGGTGATTATGAGTCCTATGACTTTGTTTAAGTTTGATTTGCATCAAAATTAGCAATCCTATCACTAGAGCCCTCAAAATTATCCGTACATCTCACACAAGTCTTCATTTAGGGAAATCTTCTTACGGTTTCATTAGTTCTCTCAAATTTTAAAAATATAGGTGATTATGACTTCTATTACTTCGTTCTAGTTGAAATTAGCATCAAAATAAGCAATTCCATCACTATCGCGTCCAAAACGATGCGTAGATCTCACACAAGTCTTCATTTAGGGAGACCTTCATATTGTTTCATTGGTTGTTTTAAATTTACCAAGAAAGATGTGATTGTATTACTTCGTTCAAGTTTGATTAGCGTCAAAAGGAGAAACCCATGACTATTGCGTTCAAAATCATGCGTACATCTCACATAAGTCTTTATTTAGGGAGACCTTCTTATTTATTTCATTGGTTCTATAAAATTGTCAAAGAAAGAGGTGATTAGGAGTCCTATAACTTCGTTCTAGTTTGATCAGCATCAAAAGGAGCAATCCCATTTCTATCACGTTCAAAACGATGTGTACATCTCCCACAAGTCTTCATTTAAGGAGATCTTCTTATTGTTTAATTGGTTTTCTCAAATTGTCAAAGAAAGAGGGGATTATGACTCCTATGACTTCATTTTAGTTTGATTTGCATCAAAAGAAGCAATCCTATCACTAGCGCCTTTAAAATTATCCGTACATCTCACACAAGTCTTCATTTAGGGAAACCTTCTTACTGTTTCACTAGTTCTAGTTGAAATTACTTAGTTCTAGTTGAAATTAGCATCAAAAGATGCAATCCCATGACTAACACGTTAAAAACCTTGCGTACATCTAACACAAGTCTTGATTTAGGGAGACCTTATTGTTTAATTGGTTTTCTCAAATTGTCAAAGAAAGAAGTGATTATGAGGCCAATGAATTCGTTTTAATTTGATTTGCATCAAAAGAAGCAATCGTATCACTAGTGCCTTCAAAATTATCCGTACATCTCACACAAATTTCCATTTTGGGGAATATTTTTACTGTTCCATTAGTTCTCTCAAATTGTAAAAATATAGGTGATTATGAGTCCTATTACTTCGTTCTAGTTGAAATTAGCATCAAAAGGAGCAATCCCATCACTATCGCGTCCAAAACAATGCGTAGATCTCACACAAGTCTTCATTTAGGTAGAACTTCAAATTGTTTTATTGGTTGTTTCAAATTTACAAACAAAGAGGTGATTAAGAGTTGTATTACTTTGTTCTACTTTGACTAGCGCCAAAAGGAGAAACTCATGACTATCGCGTTAAAAATCATGCGTACATCTCACACAAGTCTTGATTTAGGGAGACCTTCTTATTAATTAATTGGTTTTCTCAAATTGTCAAAGAAAGAAGTGATTATGAGGCCTATGAATTCGTTTTAGTTTGATTTGATTAAAAGAAGCAATCATATCACTAGGACCTTCAAAATTATCCATACATCTTACACAAGTCTTCATTTAGGGAAAACTTCTTACTGTTCCATTAGTTCTATCAAATTGTAAAAATATATGTGATTATGAGACCTATTACTTCGTTCTAGTTGAAATTAGCAACAAAATGAGCAATTCCATCACTATAGCGTCCAAAACGAGGCGTAGATCTCACACAAGTCTTTATTTAGGAGACCATCATATTGTTTCATTGAATGTTTCAAATTTACAAAGAAAGAGGTGATTATAAGTTGTATTACTTAGGTCTAGTTTGATTAGCGTCAAAAGGAGAAACCCATGACAACCGCGTTCAAAACCATGCGTACATCTCACACAAGTCTTCATTTAGGGAGACCTTCTTGTTGTTTCATTGGTTCTCTAAAATTGTCAAAGAAAGAGGTGATTAGGAGTTCTATAACTTCGTTCTAGTTTGATTAGCATCAAAAGGAGCAATCCCATTACTATCACGTTCAAAACGATGCGTACATCTTACACAAGTCTTTATTTAAGGAGACCTTCTTATTGTTTCATTGGTTATTTCAAATTATCAAAGAAATAGGTGATTATGAGTCCTATGACTTCGTTCTAGTTTGATTAGCATCAAAAAGAGTAATAGTATCACTAGTGCCTTCAAAACGATCTGTACATCTCACACAAGTCCTCATTTAGGGAAAACTTCTTATCGTTTCATTAGTTCTCTCAAATTGTCAAAATATAGGACTATGAGTCCTATTACTTTGTTCTGGTTGAAATTAGCATAAAAAGGAGCAATCCCATCACTATCGCGTCCAAAACGATGCGTAGATCTCACACAAGTCTTCATTTAGTGAGAACTTCATATTGTTTCATTGGTTCTCTAAAATTGTCAAAGAAAGAAGTGATTAAGAGTTGTATTACTTTGCTCTACTTTGATTAACATCAAAAGAAGAAACTCATGACTATCGCTTTCAAAACCATGCGTACATCTCACACAAGTCTTCATTTAGGGAGACCTTATTTTTTTCATTTGTTCTCTAAAATTGTCAAAAAAGAGGTGATTAGGAGTCGTATAACTTCGCTCTAGTTTGAATAGCATCAAAAGGAGCAATCCCATTAGTATCACGTTCAAAACGATGCGTACATCTCACACAAGTCTTTATTTAAGGACACCTTTTATTATTTCGTTGGTTCTATAAAATTGTCAAAGAAAGAGGTGATTAGGAGTCGTATTAATTAGTTCCAATTTGATTAGCATCAAAATGAGCAATCCCATGACTATTGCTTTAAAAACGATGCGCACATATCTCACAAGTCTTGTTTTAGGGAGACCTTCTTATTGTTTAATTGGTTTTCTCAAATTGTCAATGAAAGAGGTGATTATGAGTCCTATGACTTCGTTTAAGTTTGATTTGCATCAAAATTAGCAATCCTATGACTAGAGCCCTCAAAATTATCCGTACATCTCACACAAGTCTTCATTTAGGGAAATCTTCTTACGGTTTCATTAGTTCTCTCAAATTTTAAAAATATAGGTGATTATGACTCCTATTACTTCGTTCTAGTTGAAATTAGCATCAAAATAAGCAATTCCATGACTATCGCATCCAAAACGATGCGCAGATCTCACACAAGTCTTCATTTAGGGAGACCTTCATATTATTTCATTGGTTGTTTTAAATTTACAAAGAAAGATGTGATTGTATTACTTCGTTCAAGTTTGATTAGCGTCAAAAGGAGAAACCCATGACTATTGAGTTCAAAACCATGCGTACATCTCACACAAGTCTTCATTTAGGGAGACCTTCTTATTTATTTCATTGGTTCTCTAAAATTGTCAAAAAAAGAAGTGATTAGGAGTCCTATAACTTCGTTCTAGTTTGATTAGCATCAAAAAGAGCAATTCTATCACGTTCAAAACGATGCGTACATCTCCCACAAGTCTTCATTTAAGGAGATCTTCTTATTGTTTAATTGATTTTCTCAAATTGTCAAAGAAAGAGGGGATTACTCATCCTATGACTTCGTTTTAGTTTGATTTGCATCAAAAGAAGCAATCCTATCACTAGCGCCTTCAAAATTATCCGTACCTCTCACACAAGTATTCATTTAGGGAAATCTTCTTACGGTTTCATTAGTTCTCTCAAATTTTAAAAATATAGGTGATTATGAGTCCCATTACTTCGTTCTAGTTGAAATTAGCATCAAAATAAGCAATTCCATCGCTATCACATCCAAAATGATGCGTAGATCTCGCACAAGTCTTCATGTAGGGAGACCTTCATATTGTTTCATTGGTTGTTTTAAATTTACAAAGAAAGATGAGATTGTATTACTTCGTTCAAGTTTGATTAGCGTCAAAAGGAGAAACCCATGACTATTGCGTTCAAAACCATGCGTACATCTCACACAAGTCTTCATTTAGGGAGACCTTCTTATTTATTTCATTGGTTCTCTAAAATTGTCAAAGAAAGAGGTGATTAGGAGTCCTATAACTTCGTTCTAGTTTGATTAGCATCTAAAGGAGCAATTCCATTATTATCACTTTCAAAACGATGCGTACATTCATACAAGTTTTTATTTAAGGAGACCTTCTTATTGTTTCATTGGTTCTCTAAAATTGTCAAAGAAAGAGGTGATTAGAAGTCGTATTAATTCGTTCTAATTTGATTAGCATCAAAATGAGCAATCCCATGACTATTGCTTTAAAAACGATGCGCACATCTTTCACAAGTCTTGTTTTAGGGAGACCTTCTTATTGTTTAATTGGTTTTCTCAAATTATCAAAGAAAGAGGTGATTATGAGTCCTATGACTTCGTTTAAGTTTGATTTGCATCAAAATTAGCAATCCTATCACTAGAGCCCTCAAAATTATCCGTACATCTCACACAAGTCTTCATTTAGGGAAATCTTCTTACGGTTTCATTAGTTCTCTCAAATTTTAAAAATATAGGTGATTATGACTTCTATTACTTCGTTCTAGTTGAAATTAGCATCAAAATAAGCAATTCCATCACTATCGCGTCCAAAACGATGCGTAGATCTCACACAAGTCTTCATTTAGGGAGACCTTCATATTGTTTCATTGGTTGTTTTAAATTTACCAAGAAAGATGTGATTGTATTACTTCGTTCAAGTTTGATTAGCGTCAAAAGGAGAAACCCATGACTATTGCGTTCAAAATCATGCGTACATCTCACATAAGTCTTTATTTAGGGAGACCTTCTTATTTATTTCATTGGTTCTATAAAATTGTCAAAGAAAGAGGTGATTAGGAGTCCTATAACTTCGTTCTAGTTTGATCAGCATCAAAAGGAGCAATCCCATTTCTATCACGTTCAAAACGATGTGTACATCTCCCACAAGTCTTCATTTAAGGAGATCTTCTTATTGTTTAATTGGTTTTCTCAAATTGTCAAAGAAAGAGGGGATTATGACTCCTATGACTTCATTTTAGTTTGATTTGCATCAAAAGAAGCAATCCTATCACTAGCGCCTTTAAAATTATCCGTACATCTCACACAAGTCTTCATTTAGGGAAACCTTCTTACTGTTTCACTAGTTCTAGTTGAAATTACTTAGTTCTAGTTGAAATTAGCATCAAAAGATGCAATCCCATGACTAACACGTTAAAAACCTTGCGTACATCTAACACAAGTCTTGATTTAGGGAGACCTTATTGTTTAATTGGTTTTCTCAAATTGTCAAAGAAAGAAGTGATTATGAGGCCAATGAATTCGTTTTAATTTGATTTGCATCAAAAGAAGCAATCGTATCACTAGTGCCTTCAAAATTATCCGTACATCTCACACAAATTTCCATTTTGGGGAATATTTTTACTGTTCCATTAGTTCTCTCAAATTGTAAAAATATAGGTGATTATGAGTCCTATTACTTCGTTCTAGTTGAAATTAGCATCAAAAGGAGCAATCCCATCACTATCGCGTCCAAAACAATGCGTAGATCTCACACAAGTCTTCATTTAGGTAGAACTTCAAATTGTTTTATTGGTTGTTTCAAATTTACAAACAAAGAGGTGATTAAGAGTTGTATTACTTTGTTCTACTTTGACTAGCGCCAAAAGGAGAAACTCATGACTATCGCGTTAAAAATCATGCGTACATCTCACACAAGTCTTGATTTAGGGAGACCTTCTTATTAATTAATTGGTTTTCTCAAATTGTCAAAGAAAGAAGTGATTATGAGGCCTATGAATTCGTTTTAGTTTGATTTGATTAAAAGAAGCAATCATATCACTAGGACCTTCAAAATTATCCATACATCTTACACAAGTCTTCATTTAGGGAAAACTTCTTACTGTTCCATTAGTTCTATCAAATTGTAAAAATATATGTGATTATGAGTCCTATTACTTCGTTCTAGTTGAAATTAGCAACAAAAGGAGCAATTCCATCACTATAGCGTCCAAAACGAGGCGTAGATCTCACACAAGTCTTTATTTAGGAGACCATCATATTGTTTCATTGAATGTTTCAAATTTACAAAGAAAGAGGTGATTATAAGTTGTATTACTTAGGTCTAGTTTGATTAGCGTCAAAAGGAGAAACCCATGACAACCGCGTTCAAAACCATGCGTACATCTCACACAAGTCTTCATTTAGGGAGACCTTCTTGTTGTTTCATTGGTTCTCTAAAATTGTCAAAGAAAGAGGTGATTAGGAGTTCTATAACTTCGTTCTAGTTTGATTAGCATCAAAAGGAGCAATCCCATTACTATCACGTTCAAAACGATGCGTACATCTTACACAAGTCTTTATTTAAGGAGACCTTCTTATTGTTTCATTGGTTATTTCAAATTATCAAAGAAATAGGTGATTATGAGTCCTATGACTTCGTTCTAGTTTGATTAGCATCAAAAAGAGTAATAGTATCACTAGTGCCTTCAAAACGATCTGTACATCTCACACAAGTCCTCATTTAGGGAAAACTTCTTATCGTTTCATTAGTTCTCTCAAATTGTCAAAATATAGGACTATGAGTCCTATTACTTTGTTCTGGTTGAAATTAGCATAAAAAGGAGCAATCCCATCACTATCGCGTCCAAAACGATGCGTAGATCTCACACAAGTCTTCATTTAGTGAGAACTTCATATTGTTTCATTGGTTCTCTAAAATTGTCAAAGAAAGAAGTGATTAAGAGTTGTATTACTTTGCTCTACTTTGATTAACATCAAAAGAAGAAACTCATGACTATCGCTTTCAAAACCATGCGTACATCTCACACAAGTCTTCATTTAGGGAGACCTTATTTTTTTCATTTGTTCTCTAAAATTGTCAAAAAAGAGGTGATTAGGAGTCGTATAACTTCGCTCTAGTTTGAATAGCATCAAAAGGAGCAATCCCATTAGTATCACGTTCAAAACGATGCGTACATCTCACACAAGTCTTTATTTAAGGACACCTTTTATTATTTCGTTGGTTCTATAAAATTGTCAAAGAAAGAGGTGATTAGGAGTCGTATTAATTAGTTCCAATTTGATTAGCATCAAAATGAGCAATCCCATGACTATTGCTTTAAAAACGATGCGCACATATCTCACAAGTCTTGTTTTAGGGAGACCTTCTTATTGTTTAATTGGTTTTCTCAAATTGTCAATGAAAGAGGTGATTATGAGTCCTATGACTTCGTTTAAGTTTGATTTGCATCAAAATTAGCAATCCTATGACTAGAGCCCTCAAAATTATCCGTACATCTCACACAAGTCTTCATTTAGGGAAATCTTCTTACGGTTTCATTAGTTCTCTCAAATTTTAAAAATATAGGTGATTATGACTCCTATTACTTCGTTCTAGTTGAAATTAGCATCAAAATAAGCAATTCCATGACTATCGCATCCAAAACGATGCGCAGATCTCACACAAGTCTTCATTTAGGGAGACCTTCATATTATTTCATTGGTTGTTTTAAATTTACAAAGAAAGATGTGATTGTATTACTTCGTTCAAGTTTGATTAGCGTCAAAAGGAGAAACCCATGACTATTGAGTTCAAAACCATGCGTACATCTCACACAAGTCTTCATTTAGGGAGACCTTCTTATTTATTTCATTGGTTCTCTAAAATTGTCAAAAAAAGAAGTGATTAGGAGTCCTATAACTTCGTTCTAGTTTGATTAGCATCAAAAAGAGCAATTCTATCACGTTCAAAACGATGCGTACATCTCCCACAAGTCTTCATTTAAGGAGATCTTCTTATTGTTTAATTGATTTTCTCAAATTGTCAAAGAAAGAGGGGATTACTCATCCTATGACTTCGTTTTAGTTTGATTTGCATCAAAAGAAGCAATCCTATCACTAGCGCCTTCAAAATTATCCGTACCTCTCACACAAGTATTCATTTAGGGAAATCTTCTTACGGTTTCATTAGTTCTCTCAAATTTTAAAAATATAGGTGATTATGAGTCCCATTACTTCGTTCTAGTTGAAATTAGCATCAAAATAAGCAATTCCATCGCTATCACATCCAAAATGATGCGTAGATCTCGCACAAGTCTTCATGTAGGGAGACCTTCATATTGTTTCATTGGTTGTTTTAAATTTACAAAGAAAGATGAGATTGTATTACTTCGTTCAAGTTTGATTAGCGTCAAAAGGAGAAACCCATGACTATTGCGTTCAAAACCATGCGTACATCTCACACAAGTCTTCATTTAGGGAGACCTTATTTATTTCATTGGTTCTCTAAAATTGTCAAAGAAAGAGGTGATTAGGAGTCCTATAACTTCGTTCTAGTTTGATTAGCATCTAAAGGAGCAATTCCATTATTATCACTTTCAAAACGATGCGTACATCTCATACAAGTTTTTATTTAAGGAAACCTTCTTATTGTTTCATTGGTTCTCTAAAATTGTCAAAGAAAGAGGTGATTAGAAGTCGTATTAATTCGTTCTAATTTGATTAGCATCAAAATGAGCAATCCCATGACTATTGCTTTAAAAACGATGCGCACATCTCTCACAAGTCTTGTTTTTGGGAGACCTTCTTATTGTTTAATTGGTTTTCTCAAATTGTCAAAGAAAGAGGTGATTATGAGTCCTATGACTTCGTTTAAGTTTGATTTGCATCAAAATTAGCAATCCTATCACTAGAGCCCTCAAAATTATCCGTACATCTCACACAAGTCTTCATTTAGGGAAATCTTCTTACGGTTTCATTAGTTCTCTCAAATTTTAAAAATATAGGTGATTATGACTTCTATTACTTCGTTCTAGTTGAAATTAGCATCAAAATAAGCAATTCCATCACTATCGCGTCCAAAACGATGCGTAGATCTCACACAAGTCTTCATTTAGGGAGACCTTCATATTGTTTCATTGGTTGTTTTAAATTTACCAAGAAAGATGTGATTGTATTACTTCGTTCAAGTTTGATTAGCGTCAAAAGGAGAAACCCATGACTATTGCGTTCAAAATCATGCGTACATCTCACACAAGTCTTCATTTACGGAGACCTTCTTATTTATTTCATTGGTTCTCTAAAATTGTCAAAGAAAGAGGTGATTAGGAGTCCTATAACTTTGTTCTAGTTTGATTACCATCAAAAGGAGCAATCCCATTTCTATCACGTTCAAAACGATGTGTACATCTCCCACAAGTCTTCATTTAAGGAGTTCTTCTTATTGTTTAATTGGTTTTCTCAAATTGTCAAAGAAAGAGGGGATTATGACTCCTATGACTTCATTTTAGTTTGATTTGCATCAAAAGAAGCAATCCTATCACTAGCGCCTTTAAAATTATCCGTACATCTCACACAAGTCTTCATTTAGGGAAACCTTCTTACTGTTTCACTAGTTCTAGTTGAAATTACTTAGTTCTAGTTGAAATTAGCATCAAAAGATGCAATCCCATGACTAACGCGTTAAAAACCTTGCGTACATCTAACACAAGTCTTGATTTAGGGAGACCTTATTGTTTAATTGGTTTTCTCAAATTGTCAAAGAAAGAAGTGATTATGAGGCCAATGAATTCGTTTTAATTTGATTTGCATCAAAAGAAGCAATCGTATCACTAGTGCCTTCAAAATTATCCGTACATCTCACACAAGTTTCCATTTCGGGAAACCTTCTTACTGTTCCATTAGTTCTCTCAAATTGTAAAAATATAGGTGATTATGAGTCCTATTACTTTGTTCTAGTTGAAATTAGCATCAAAAGGAGCAATCCCATCACTATCGCGTCCAAAACAATGCGTAGATCTCACACAAGTCTTCATTTAGGGAGAACTTCAAATTATTTTATTGGTTGTTTCAAATTTACAAACAAAGAGGTGATTAAGAGTTGTATTACTTTGTTCTACTTTGATTAGCGCCAAAAGGAGAAACTCATGACTATCGCGTTAAAAATCATGCGTACATCTCACACAAGTCTTGATTTAGGGAGACCTTCTTATTAATTAATTGGTTTTCTCAAATTGTCAAAGAAAGAAGTGATTATGAGGCCTATGAATTCGTTTTAGTTTGATTTGATTAAAAGAAGCAATCATATCACTAGGACCTTCAAAATTATCCATACATCTTACACAAGTCTTCATTTAGGGAAAACTTCTTACTGTTCCATTAGTTCTATCAAATTGTAAAAATATATGTGATTATGAGTCCTATTACTTCGTTCTAGTTGAAATTAGCAACAAAAGGAGCAATTCCATCACTATAGCGTCCAAACGAGGCGTAGATCTCACACAAGTCTTTATTTAAGGAGACCATCATATTGTTTCATTGAATGTTTCAAATTTACAAAGAAAGAGGTGATTATAAGTTGTATTACTTAGGTCTAGTTTGATTAGCGTCAAAAGGAAAAACCCATGACAACCGCGTTCAAAACCATGCGTACATCTCACACAAGTCTTCAT
Source organism: Panax stipuleanatus (assembly GCA_020205555.1). Taxonomy (NCBI): domain Eukaryota; kingdom Viridiplantae; phylum Streptophyta; class Magnoliopsida; order Apiales; family Araliaceae; genus Panax; species Panax stipuleanatus. Next base: position 46,272 of record JAINUT010003067.1, read on the forward strand.
TTAGGGAGACCTTGTTGTTTCATTGGTTCTCTAAAATTGTCAAAGAAAGAGGTGATTAGGAGTCCTATAACTTCGTTCTAGTTTGATTAGCATCAAAAGGAGCAATCCCATTACTATCACGTTCAAAACGATGCGTACATCTTACACAAGTCTTCATTTAAGGAGACCTTCTTATTGTTTCATTGGTTATTTCAAATTATCAAAGAAATAGGTGATTATGAGTCCTATGACTTCGTTCTAGTTTGATTAGCATCAAAAAGAGTAATAGTATCACTAGTGCCTTCAAAACGATCTTTACATCTCACACAAGTACTCATTTAGGGAAAAATTCTTATCGTTTCATTAGTTCTCTCAAATTGTCAAAATATAGGTGACTATGAGTCCTATTACTTTGTTCTGGTTGAAATTAGCATAAAAAGGAGCAATCCCATCACTATCGCGTCCAAAACGATGCGTAGATCTCACACAAGTCTTCATTTAGTGAGAACTTCATATTGTTTCATTGGTTCTCTAAAATTGTCAAAGAAAGAAGTGATTAAGAGTTGTATTACTTTGCTCTACTTTGATTAACGTCAAAAGAAGAAACTCATGACTATCGCTTTCAAAACCATGCGTACATCTCACACAAGTCTTCATTTAGGGAGACATTATTTTTTTCATTTGTTCTCTAAAATTGTCAAAAAAAGAGGTGATTAGGAGTCGTATAACTTCGCTCTAGTTTGAATAGCATCAAAAGGAGCAATCCCATTAGTATCACGTTCAAACGATGCGTACATCTCACACAAGTCTTTATTTAAGGACACCTCTTATTATTTCGTTGGTTCTATAAAATTGTCAAAGAAAGAGGTGATTAGGAGTCGTATTAATTAGTTCCAATTTGATTAGCATCAAAATGAGCAATCCCATGACTATTGCTTTAAAAACGATGCGCACATATCTCACAAGTCTTGTTTTAGGGAGACCTTCTTATTGTTTAATTGGTTTTCTCAAATTGTCAATGAAAGAGGTGATTATGAGTCCTATGACTTCGTTTAAGTTTGATTTGCATCAAAATTAGCAATCCTATGACTAGAGCCCTCAAAATTATCCGTACATCTCACACAAGTCTTCATTTAGGGAAATCTTCTTACGGTTTCATTAGTTCTCTCAAATTTTAAAAATATAGGTGATTATGACTCCTATTACTTCGTTCTAGTTGAAATTAGCATCAAAATAAGCAATTCCATGACTATCGCATCCAAAACGATGCGCAGATCTCACACAAGTCTTCATTTAGGGAGACCTTCATATTATTTCATTGGTTGTTTTAAATTTACAAAGAAAGATGTGATTGTATTACTTCGTTCAAGTTTGATTAGCGTCAAAAGGAGAAACCCATGACTATTGAGTTCAAAACCATGCGTACATCTCACACAAGTCTTCATTTAGGGAGACCTTTTTATTTATTTCGTTGGTTCTCTAAAATTATCAAAAAAAGATGTGATTACGAGTCCTATAACTTCGTTCTAGTTTGATTAGCATCAAAAAGAGCAATTCTATCACGTTCAAAACGATGCGTACATCTCCCACAAGTCTTCATTTAAGGAGATCTTCTTATTGTTTAATTGGTTTTCTCAAATTGTCAAAGAAAGAGGGGATTACTCATCCTATGACTTCGTTTTAGTTTGATTTGCATCAAAAGAAGCAATCCTATCACTAGCGCCTTCAAAATTATCCGTACCTCTCACACAAGTATTCATTTAGGGAAATCTTCTTACGGTTTCATTAGTTCTCTCAAATTTTAAAAATATAGGTGATTATGAGTCCCATTACTTCGTTCTAGTTGAAATTAGCATCAAAATAAGCGATTCCATCGCTATCACATCCAAAATGATGCGTAGATCTCGCACAAGTCTTCATGTAGGGAGACCTTCATATTGTTTCATTGGTTGTTTTAAATTTACAAAGAAAGATGAGATTGTATTACTTCGTTCAAGTTTGATTAGCGTCAAAAGGAGAAACCCATGACTATTGCGTTCAAAACCATGCGTACATCTCACACAAGTCTTCATTTAGGGAGACCTTCTTATTTATTTCATTGGTTCTCTAAAATTGTCAAAGAAAGAGGTGATTAGGAGTCCTATAACTTCGTTCTAGTTTGATTAGCATCTAAAGGAGCAATTCCATTATTATCACTTTCAAAACGATGCGTACATTCATATAAGTTTTTATTTAAGGAGACCTTCTTATTGTTTCATTGGTTCTCTAAAATTGTCAAAGAAAGAGGTGATTAGGAGTCGTATTACTTCGTTCTAATTTGATTAGCATCAAAATGAGCAATCCCATGACTATTGCTTTAAAAACGATGCACACATCTCTCACAAGTCTTGTTTTAGGGAGACCTTCTTATTGTTTAATTGGTTTTCTCAAATTGTCAAAGAATGAGGTGATTATGAGTCCTATGACTTCGTTTAAGTTTGATTTGCATCAAAATTAGCAATCCTATCACGTTCAAAACCATGCGTACATCTCACACAAGTCTTCATTTAGGAAGACACTCTTATTGTTTCATTAGTTCTCTCAAATTTTCAAAATATAGGTGATTATGAGTCCTATTACTTCATTCTAGTTGAAATTAGCATCAAAAGGAGCAATCCCATCACTATCGCGTCCAAAACGATGCGTAGATCTCACACAAGTCTTCATTTAAGGAGACCTTCATATTGTTTCATTGGTTGTTTCAAATTTACAAAGAAATAGGTGATTAGGAGTTGTTTTACTTCGTTCTATTTTGATTAGCGTCAAATAGAGAAACCCATGACTATCGCGTTCAAAACCATGCGTACATCTCACACAAGTCTTCTTTTAGGGAGACCTTCTTATTGTTTCATTTGTTCTCTAAAATTGTTAAAGAAAGAGGTGATTAGGAGTCCTATTACTTCGTTCTAATTTGTTTAGCATCAAAAGAAGCAATCTATCGCGTTAAAAATGATGTGTACATCTCACACAAGTCTTGATTTAGGGAGATCTTCTTAATGTTTCATTGGTTCTCTCAAAATATCAAAGAAATGGGTGATTATGAGTCCTATGACTTCGTTCTAGTTTGATTTGCTTTAAAAGGAGCAATCCTATCTCTAGTGCCTTCAAAATGATATGCACATCTCACACAAGTCTTCATTAATCTTCTTATTGTTTCTTTGGTTATATCAAATTGTCAAAATATAGATGATTATGAGTCCTATTACTTCGTTCTAGTTGAAATTAGCATCAAAAGGAGCAATCCTATTACTATCACGTTCAAACGATGCGTACATCTCACACAAGTCTTCATTTAAGGAGACATTCTTATTGTTTCATTGGTTCTCTAAAATTGTCAAAGAAAGAGGTGATTAGGAGTCCTATTTCTTTGTTCTAATTTGATTAGCATCAAAAGGAGAAATCCCATGACTATCGTGTTAAAAACGATGCGTAATCTCACATAAGTCTTGATTTAAGGAGACCATCTAATTGTTTAATTAGTTTTCTCAAATTGTAAAAGAAAGTGGTGACTGTGAGGCCTATTACTTCGTTTTAGTTTGATTTACATCAATAGGAGCAATCCAATCACTAGTGCCTTCAAAATGATCCGTACATCTCACACAAGTCTTGATTTAAGGAGACCTTCTTATTGTTTAATTGGTTTTCTCAAATTGACAAAGAAGGGGGTGACTGTGAGGTCTATGACTTCGTTTTAGTTTGATTTACATCAATTGCAGCAATCCTATCACGTTCAAAACCATGCGTACATCTCACACAAGTCTTCATTTAGGAAGACACTCTTATTGTTTCATTAGTTCTCTCAAATTTTCAAAATATAGGTGATTATGAGTCCTATTACTTCGTTCTAGTTGAAATTAGCATCAAAAGGAGCAATCCCATCACTATCGCGTCCAAAACGATGCGTAGATCTCACACAAGTCTTCATTTAAGGAGACCTTCATATTGTTTCATTGGTTGTTTCAAATTTACAAAGAAATAGGTGATTAGGAGTTGTTTTACTTCGTTCTATTTTGATTAGCGTCAAATGGAGAAACCCATGACTATCGCGTTCAAAACCATGCGTACATCTCACACAAGTCTTCTTTTAGGGAGACCTTCTTATTGTTTCATTTGTTCTCTAAAATTGTTAAAGAAAGAGGTGATTAGGAGTCCTATTACTTCGTTCTAATTTGATTAGCATCAAAAGAAGCAATCTATCGCGTTAAAAATGATGTGTACATCTCACACAAGTCTTGATTTAGGGAGATCTTCTTAATGTTTCATTGGTTCTCTCAAAATATCAAAGAAAGGGTGATTATGAGTCCTATGACATCGTTCTAGTTTGATTTGCTTTAAAAGGAGCAATCCTATCTCTAGTGCCTTCAAAATGATATGCACATCTCATACAAGTCTTCATTAATCTTCTTATTGTTTCTTTGGTTATATCAAATTGTCAAAAGATAGATGATTATGAGTCCTATTACTTCGTTCTAGTTGAAATTAGCATCAAAAGGAGCAATCCTATTACTATCACGTTCAAAACGATGCGTACATCTCACACAAGTCTTCATTTAAGGAGACCTTCTTAGTGTTTCATTGGTTCTCTAAAATTATCAAAGAAAGAGGTGATTAGGAGTCCTATTTCTTTGTTCTAATTTGATTAGCATCAAAAGGAGCAATCCCATGACTATCGCGTTAAAAACGATGCGTAATCTCACACAAGTCTTGATTTAAGGAGACCATCTAATTGTTTAATTAATTTTCTCAAATTGTAAAAGAAAGTGGTGACTGTGAGGCCTATTACTTCGTTTTAGTTTGATTTACATCAATAGGAGCAATCCAATCACTAGTGCCTTCAAAATGATCCGTACATCTCACACAAGTCTTGATTTAAGGAGACCTTCTTATTGTTTAATTGGTTTTCTCAAATTGACAAAGAAGGAGGTGACTGTGAGGTCTATGACTTCGTTTTAGTTTGATTTACATCAATTGCAGCAATCCTATCACGTTCAAAACCATGCGTACATCTCACACAAGTCTTCATTTAGGAAGACACTCTTATTGTTTCATTAGTTCTCTCAAATTTTCAAAATATAGGTGATTATGAGTCCTATTACTTCGTTCTAGTTGAAATTAGCATCAAAAGGAGCAATCCCATCACTATCGCGTCCAAAACGATGCGTAGATCTCACACAAGTCTTCATTTAAGGAGACCTTCATATTGTTTCATTGGTTGTTTCAAATTTACAAAGAAATAGGTGATTAGGAGTTGTTTTACTTCGTTCTATTTTGATTAGCGTCAAATGGAGAAACCCATGACTATCGCGTTCAAAACCATGCGTACATCTCACACAAGTCTTCTTTTAGGGAGACCTTCTTATTGTTTCATTTGTACTCTAAAATTGTTAAAGAAAGAGGTGATTCGGAGTCCTATTACTTCGTTCTAATTTGATTAGCATCAAAAGAAGCAATCTATCGCGTTAAAAATGATGTGTACATCTCACACAAGTCTTGATTTAGGGAGATCTTCTTAATGTTTCATTGGTTCTCTCAAAATATCAAAGAAAGGGGTGATTATGAGTCCTATGACTTCGTTCTAGTTTGATTTGCTTTAAAAGGAACAATCCTATCTCTAGTGCCTTCAAAATGATATGCACATATCACACAAGTCTTCATTAATCTTCTTATTGTTTCTTTGGTTATATCAAATTGTCAAAATATAGATGATTATGAGTCCTATTACTTCGTTCTAGTTGAAATTAGCATCAAAAGGAGCAATCCTATTACTATCACGTTCAAAACGATGCGTACATCTCACACAAGTCTTCATTTAAGGAGACCTTCTTAGTGTTTCATTGGTTCTCTAAAATTATCAAAGAAAGAGGTGATTAGGAGTCCTATTTCTTTGTTCTAATTTGATTAGCATCAAAAGGAGCAATCCCATGACTATCGCATTAAAAACGATGCGTAATCTCACACAAGTCTTGATTTAAGGAGACCATCTAATTGTTTAATTAGTTTTCTCAAATTGTAAAAGAAAGTGGTGACTGTGAGGCCTATTACTTCGTTTTAGTTTGATTTACATCAATAGGAGCAATCCAATCACTAGTGCCTTCAAAATGATCCGTACATCTCACACAAGTCTTGATTTAAGGAGACCTTCTTATTGTTTAATTGGTTTTCTCAAATTGACAAAGAAGGAGGTGACTGTGAGGTCTATGACTTCGTTTTAGTTTGATTTACATCAATTGCAGCAATCCTATCACGTTCAAAACCATGCGTACATCTCACACAAGTCTTCATTTAGGAAGACACTCTTATTGTTTCATTAGTTCTCTCAAATTTTCAAAATATAGGTGATTATGAGTCCTATTACTTCGTTCTAGTTGAAATTAGCATCAAAAGGAGCAATCCCATCACTGTCGCGTCCAAAACGATGCGTAGATCTCACACAAGTCTTCATTTAAGGAGACCTTCATATTGTTTCATTGGTTGTTTCAAATTTACAAAGAAATAGGTGATTAGGAGTTGTTTTACTTCGTTCTATTTTGATTAGCGTCAAATGGAGAAACCCATGACTATCGCGTTCAAAACCATGCGTACATCTCACACAAGTCTTCTTTTAGGGAGACCTTCTTATTGTTTCATTTGTTCTCTAAAATTGTTAAAGAAAGAGGTGATTAGGAGTCCTATTACTTCTTTCTAATTTGATTAGCATCAAAAGAAGCAATCTATCGCGTTAAAAATGATGTGTACATCTCACACAAGTCTTGATTTAGGGAGATCTTCTTAATGTTTCATTGGTTCTCTCAAAATATCAAAGAAAGGGGTGATTATGAGTCCTATGACATCGTTCTAGTTTGATTTGCTTTAAAAGGAGCAATCCTATCTCTAGTGCCTTCAAAATGATATGCACATCTCACACAAGTCTTCATTAATCTTCTTATTGTTTCTTTGGTTATATCAAATTGTCAAAAGATAGATGATTATGAGTCCTATTACTTCGTTCTAGTTGAAATTAGCATCAAAAGGAGCAATCCTATTACTATCACGTTCAAAACGATGCGTACATCTCACACAAGTCTTCATTTAAGGAGACCTTCTTAGTGTTTCATTGGTTCTCTAAAAGTATCAAAGAAAGAGGTGATTAGGAGTCCTATTTCTTTGTTCTAATTTGATTAGCATCAAAAGGAGCAATCCCATGACTATCGCGTTAAAAACGATGCGTAATCTCACACAAGTCTTGATTTAAGGAGACCATCTAATTGTTTAATTAGTTTTCTCAAATTATAAAAGAAAGTGGTGACTGTGAGGCCTATTACTTCGTTTTAGTTTGATTTACATCAATAGGAGCAATCCAATCACTAGTGCCTTCAAAATGATCCGTACATCTCACACAAGTCTTGATTTAAGGAGACCTTCTTATTGTTTAATTGGTTTTCTCAAATTGACAAAGAAGGAGGTGACTGTGAGGTCTATGACTTCGTTTTAGTTTGATTTACATCAATTGCAGCAATCCTATCACGTTCAAAACCATGCGTACATCTCACACAAGTCTTCATTTAGGAAGACACTCTTATTGTTTCATTAGTTCTCTCAAATTTTCAAAATATAGGTGATTATGAGTCCTATTACTTCGTTCTAGTTGAAATTAGCATCAAAAGGAGCAATCCCATCACTATCGCGTCCAAAACGATGCGTAGATCTCACACAAGTCTTCATTTAAGGAGACCTTCATATTGTTTCATTGGTTGTTTCAAATTTACAAAGAAATAGGTGATTAGGAGTTGTTTTACTTCGTTCTATTTTGATTAGCGTCAAATGGAGAAACCCATGACTATCGCGTTCAAAACCATGCGTACATCTCACACAAGTCTTCTTTTAGGGAGACCTTCTTATTGTTTCATTTGTACTCTAAAATTGTTAAAGAAAGAGGTGATTAGGAGTCCTATTACTTCGTTCTAATTTGATTAGCATCAAAGAAGCAATCTATCGCGTTAAAAATGATGTGTACATCTCACACAAGTCTTGATTTAGGGAGATCTTCTTAATGTTTCATTGGTTCTCTCAAAATATCAAAGAAAGGGGTGATTATGAGTCCTATGACTTCGTTCTAGTTTGATTTGCTTTAAAAGGAACAATCCTATCTCTAGTGCCTTCAAAATGATATGCACATATCACACAAGTCTTCATTAATCTTCTTATTGTTTCTTTGGTTATATCAAATTGTCAAAATATAGATGATTATGAGTCCTATTACTTCGTTCTAGTTGAAATTAGCATCAAAAGGAGCAATCCTATTACTATCACGTTCAAAACGATGCGTACATCTCACACAAGTCTTCATTTAAGGAGACCTTCTTAGTGTTTCATTGGTTCTCTAAAATTATCAAAGAAAGAGGTGATTAGGAGTCCTATTTCTTTGTTCTAATTTGATTAGCATCAAAAGGAGCAATCCCATGACTATCGCATTAAAAACGATGCGTAATCTCACACAAGTCTTGATTTAAGGAGACCATCTAATTGTTTAATTAGTTTTCTCAAATTGTAAAAGAAAGTGGTGACTGTGAGGCCTATTACTTCGTTTTAGTTTGATTTACATCAATAGGAGCAATCCAATCACTAGTGCCTTCAAAATGATCCGTACATCTCACACAAGTCTTGATTTAAGGAGTCCTTCTTATTGTTTAATTGGTTTTCTCAAATTGACAAAGAAGGAGGTGACTGTGAGGTCTATGACTTCGTTTTAGTTTGATTTACATCAATTGCAGCAATCCTATCACGTTCAAAACCATGCGTACATCTCACACAAGTCTTCATTTAGGAAGACACTCTTATTGTTTCATTAGTTCTCTCAAATTTTCAAAATATAGGTGATTATGAGTCCTATTACTTCGTTCTAGTTGAAATTAGCATCAAAAGGAGCAATCCCATCACTGTCGCGTCCAAAACGATGCATAGATCTCACACAAGTCTTCATTTAAGGAGACCTTCATATTGTTTCATTGGTTGTTTCAAATTTACAAAGAAATAGGTGATTAGGAGTTGTTTTACTTCGTTCTATTTTGATTAGCGTCAAATGGAGAAACCCATGACTATCGCGTTCAAAACCATGCGTACATCTCACACAAGTCTTCTTTTAGGGAGACCTTCTTATTGTTTCATTTGTTCTCTAAAATTGTTAAAGAAAGAGGTGATTAGGAGTCCTATTACTTCGTTCTAATTTGATTAGCATCAAAAGAAGCAATCTATCGCGTTAAAAATGATGTGTACATCTCACACAAGTCTTGATTTAGGGAGATCTTCTTAATGTTTCATTGGTTCTCTCAAAATATCAAAGAAAGGGGTGATTATGAGTCCTATGACATCGTTCTAGTTTGATTTGCTTTAAAAGGAGCAATCCTATCTCTAGTGCCTTCAAAATGATATGCACATCTCACACAAGTCTTCATTAATCTTCTTATTGTTTCTTTGGTTATATCAAATTGTCAAAAGATAGATGATTATGAGTCCTATTACTTCGTTCTAGTTGAAATTAGCATCAAAAGGAGCAATCCTATTACTATCACGTTCAAAACGATGCGTACATCTCACACAAGTTTTCATTTAAGGAGACCTTCTTAGTGTTTCATTGGTTCTCTAAAATTATCAAAGAAAGAGGTGATTAGGAGTCCTATTTCTTTGTTCTAATTTGATTAGCATCAAAAGGAGCAATCCCATGACTATCGCGTTAAAAACGATGCGTAATCTCACACAAGTCTTGATTTAAGGAGACCATCTAATTGTTTAATTAGTTTTCTCAAATTGTAAAAGAAAGTGGTGACTGTGAGGCCTATTACTTCGTTTTAGTTTGATTTACATCAATAGGAGCAATCCAATCACTAGTGCCTTCAAAATGATCCGTACATCTCACACAAGTCTTGATTTAAGGAGACCTTCTTATTGTTTAATTGGTTTTCTCAAATTGACAAAGAAGGAGGTGACTGTGAGGTCTATGACTTCGTTTTAGTTTGATTTACATCAATTGCAGCAATCCTATCACGTTCAAAACCATGCGTACATCTCACACAAGTCTTCATTTAGGAAGACACTCTTATTGTTTCATTAGTTCTCTCAAATTTTCAAAATATAGGTGATTATGAGTCCTATTACTTCGTTCTAGTTGAAATTAGCATCAAAAGGAGCAATCCCATCACTATCGCGTCCAAAACGATGCGTAGATCTCACACAAGTCTTCATTTAAGGAGACCTTCATATTGTTTCATTGGTTGTTTCAAATTTACAAAGAAATAGGTGATTAGGAGTTGTTTTACTTCGTTCTATTTTGATTAGCGTCAAATGGAGAAACCCATGACTATCGCGTTCAAAACCATGCGTACATCTCACACAAGTCTTCTTTTAGGGAGACCTTCTTATTGTTTCATTTGTTCTCTAAAATTGTTAAAGAAAGAGGTGATTAGGAGTCCTATTACTTCGTTCTAATTTGATTAGCATCAAAAGAAGCAATCTATCGCGTTAAAAATGATGTGTACATCTCACACAAGTCTTGATTTAGGGAGATCTTCTTAATGTTTCATTGGTTCTCTCAAAATATCAAAGAAAGGGGTGATTATGAGTCCTATGACTTCGTTCTAGTTTGATTTGCTTTAAAAGGAACAATCCTATCTCTAGTGCCTTCAAAATGATATGCACATATCACACAAGTCTTCATTAATCTTCTTATTGTTTCTTTGGTTATATCAAATTGTCAAAATATAGATGATTATGAGTCCTATTACTTTGTTCTAGTTGAAATTAGCATCAAAAGGAGCAATCCTATTACTATCACGTTCAAAACGATGCGTACATCTCACACAAGTCTTCATTTAAGGAGACCTTCTTAGTGTTTCATTGGTTCTCTAAAATTATCAAAGAAAGAGGTGATTAGGAGTCCTATTTCTTTGTTCTAATTTGATTAGCATCAAAAGGAGCAATCCCATGACTATCGCATTAAAAACGATGCGTAATCTCACACAAGTCTTGATTTAAGGAGACCATCTAATTGTTTAATTAGTTTTCTCAAATTGTAAAAGAAAGTGGTGACTGTGAGGCCTATTACTTCGTTTTAGTTTGATTTACATCAATAGGAGCAATCCAATCACTAGTGCCTTCAAAATGATCCGTACATCTCACACAAGTCTTGATTTAAGGAGACCTTCTTATTGTTTAATTGGTTTTCTCAAATTGACAAAGAAGGAGGTGACTGTGAGGTCTATGACTTCGTTTTAGTTTGATTTACATCAATTGCAGCAATCCTATCACGTTCAAAACCATGCGTACATCTCACACAAGTCTTCATTTAGGAAGACACTCTTATTGTTTCATTAGTTCTCTCAAATTTTCAAAATATAGGTGATTATGAGTCCTATTACTTCGTTCTAGTTGAAATTAGCATCAAAAGGAGCAATCCCATCACTGTCGCGTCCAAAACGATGCGTAGATCTCACACAAGTCTTCATTTAAGGAGACCTTCATATTGTTTCATTGGTTGTTTCAAATTTACAAAGAAATAGGTGATTAGGAGTTGTTTTACTTCGTTCTATTTTGATTAGCGTCAAATGGAGAAACCCATGACTATCGCGTTCAAAACCATGCGTACATCTCACACAAGTCTTCTTTTAGGGAGACCTTCTTATTGTTTCATTTGTTCTCTAAAATTGTTAAAGAAAGAGGTGATTAGGAGTCCTATTACTTCGTTCTAATTTGATTAGCATCAAAAGAAGCAATCTATCGCGTTAAAAATGATGTGTACATCTCACACAAGTCTTGATTTAGGGAGATCTTCTTAATGTTTCATTGGTTCTCTCAAAATATCAAAGAAAGGGGTGATTATGAGTCCTATGACATCGTTCTAGTTTGATTTGCTTTAAAAGGAGCAATCCTATCTCTAGTGCCTTCAAAATGATATGCACATCTCACACAAGTCTTCATTAATCTTCTTATTGTTTCTTTGGTTATATCAAATTGTCAAAAGATAGATGATTATGAGTCCTATTACTTCGTTCTAGTTAAAATTAGCATCAAAAGGAGCAATTCTATTACTATCACGTTCAAAACGATGCGTACATCTCACACAAGTCTTCATTTAAGGAGACCTTCTTAGCGTTTCATTGGTTCTCTAAAATTATCAAAGAAAGAGGTGATTAGGAGTCCTATTTCTTTGTTCTAATTTGATTAGCATCAAAAGGAGCAATCCCATGACTATCGCATTAAAAACGATGCGTAATCTCACACAAGTCTTGATTTAAGGAGACCATCTAATTGTTTAATTAGTTTTCTCAAATTGTAAAAGAAAGTGGTGACTGTGAGGCCTATTACTTCGTTTTAGTTTGATTTACATCAATAGGAGCAATCCAATCACTAGTGCCTTCAAAATGATCCGTACATCTCACACAAGTCTTGATTTAAGGAGACCTTCTTATTGTTTAATTGGTTTTCTCAAATTGACAAAGAATGAGGTGACTGTGAGGTCAATGACTTCGTTTTAGTTTGATTTACATCAATTGCAGCAATCCTATCACGTTCAAAACCATGCGTACATCTCACACAAGTCTTCATTTAGGAAGACACTCTTATTATTTCATTAGTTCTCTCAAATTTTCAAAATATAGGTGATTATGAGTCCTATTACTTCGTTCTAGTTGAAATTAGCATCAAAAGGAGCAATCCCATCACTATCGCGTCCAAAACGATGCGTAGATCTCACACAAGTCTTCATTTAAGGAGACCTTCATATTGTTTCATTGGTTGTTTCAAATTTACAAAGAAATAGGTGATTAGGAGTTGTTTTACTTCGTTCTATTTTGATTAGCGTCAAATGGAGAAACCCATGACTATCGCGTTCAAAACCATGCGTACATCTCACACAAGTCTTCTTTTAGGGAGACCTTCTTATTGTTTCATTTGTTCTCTAAAATTGTTAAAGAAAGAGGTGATTAGGAGTCCTATTACTTCGTTCTAATTTGATTAGCATCAAAAGAAGCAATCTATCGCGTTAAAAATGATGTGTACATCTCACACAAGTCTTGATTTAGGGAGATCTTCTTAATGTTTCATTGGTTCTCTCAAAATATCAAAGAAAGGGGTGATTATGAGTCCTATGACTTCGTTCTAGTTTGATTTGCTTTAAAAGGAACAATCCTATCTCTAGTGCCTTCAAAATGATATGCACATATCACACAAGTCTTCATTAATCTTCTTATTGTTTCTTTGGTTATATCAAATTGTCAAAATATAGATGATTATGAGTCCTATTACTTCGTTCTAGTTGAAATTAGCATCAAAAGGAGCAATCCTATTACTATCACGTTCAAAACGATGCGTACATCTCACACAAGTCTTCATTTAAGGAGACCTTCTTAGTGTTTCATTGGTTCTCTAAAATTATCAAAGAAAGAGGTGATTAGGAGTCCTATTTCTTTGTTCTAATTTGATTAGCATCAAAAGGAGCAATCCCATGACTATCGCATTAAAAACGATGCGTAATCTCACACAAGTCTTGATTTAAGGAGACCATCTAATTGTTTAATTAGTTTTCTCAAATTGTAAAAGAAAGTGGTGACTGTGAGGCCTATTACTTCGTTTTAGTTTGATTTACATCAATAGGAGCAATCCAATCACTAGTGCCTTCAAAATGATCCGTACATCTCACACAAGTCTTGATTTAAGGAGACCTTCTTATTGTTTAATTGGTTTTCTCAAATTGACAAAGAAGGAGGTGACTGTGAGGTCTATGACTTCGTTTTAGTTTGATTTACATCAATTGCAGCAATCCTATCACGTTCAAAACCATGCGTACATCTCACACAAGTCTTCATTTAGGAAGACACTCTTATTGTTTCATTAGTTCTCTCAAATTTTCAAAATATAGGTGATTATGAGTCCTATTACTTCGTTCTAGTTGAAATTAGCATCAAAAGGAGCAATCCCATCACTGTCGCGTCCAAAACGATGCGTAGATCTCACACAAGTCTTCATTTAAGGAGACCTTCATATTGTTTCATTGGTTGTTTCAAATTTACAAAGAAATAGGTGATTAGGAGTTGTTTTACTTCGTTCTATTTTGATTAGCGTCAAATGGAGAAACCCATGACTATCGCGTTCAAAACCATGCGTACATCTCACACAAGTCTTCTTTTAGGGAGACCTTCTTATTGTTTCATTTGTTCTCTAAAATTGTTAAAGAAAGAGGTGATTAGGAGTCCTATTACTTCGTTCTAATTTGATTAGCATCAAAAGAAGCAATCTATCGCGTTAAAAATGATGTGTACATCTCACACAAGTCTTGATTTAGGGAGATCTTCTTAATGTTTCATTGGTTCTCTCAAAATATCAAAGAAAGGGGTGATTATGAGTCCTATGACATCGTTCTAGTTTGATTTGCTTTAAAAGGAGCAATCCTATCTCTAGTGCCTTCAAAATGATATGCACATCTCACACAAGTCTTCATTAATCTTCTTATTGTTTCTTTGGTTATATCAAATTGTCAAAAGATAGATGATTATGAGTCCTATTACTTCGTTCTAGTTAAAATTAGCATCAAAAGGAGCAATTCTATTACTATCACGTTCAAAACGATGCGTACATCTCACACAAGTCTTCATTTAAGGAGACCTTCTTAGCGTTTCATTGGTTCTCTAAAATTATCAAAGAAAGAGGTGATTAGGAGTCCTATTTCTTTGTTCTAATTTGATTAGCATCAAAAGGAGCAATCCCATGACTATCGCGTTAAAAACGATGCGTAATCTCACACAAGTCTTGATTTAAGGAGACCATCTAATTGTTTAATTAGTTTTCTCAAATTGTAAAAGAAAGTGGTGACTGTGAGGCCTATTACTTCGTTTTAGTTTGATTTACATCAATAGGAGCAATCCAATCACTAGTGCCTTCAAAATGATCCGTACATCTCACACAAGTCTTGATTTAAGGAGACCTTCTTATTGTTTAATTGGTTTTCTCAAATTGACAAAGAAGGAGGTGACTGTGAGGTCAATGACTTCGTTTTAGTTTGATTTACATCAATTGCAGCAATCCTATCACGTTCAAAACCATGCGTACATCTCACACAAGTCTTCATTTAGGAAGACACTCTTATTGTTTCATTAGTTCTCTCAAATTTTCAAAATATAGGTGATTTTGAGTCCTATTACTTCGTTCTAGTTGAAATTAGCATCAAAAGGAGCAATCCCATCACTATCGCGTCCAAAACGATGCGTAGATCTCACACAAGTCTTCATTTAAGGAGACCTTCATATTGTTTCATTGGTTGTTTCAAATTTACAAAGAAATAGGTGATTAGGAGTTGTTTTACTTCGTTCTATTTTGATTAGCGTCAAATGGAGAAACCCATGACTATCGCGTTCAAAACCATGCGTACATCTCACACAAGTCTTCTTTTAGGGAGACCTTCTTATTGTTTCATTTGTTCTCTAAAATTGTTAAAGAAAGAGGTGATTAGGAGTCCTATTACTTCGTTCTAATTTGATTAGCATCAAAAGAAGCAATCTATCGCTTTAAAAATGATGTGTACATCTCACACAAGTCTTGATTTAGGGAGATCTTCTTAATGTTTCATTGGTTCTCTCAAAATATCAAAGAAAGGGGTGATTATGAGTCCTATGACTTCGTTCTAGTTTGATTTGCTTTAAAAGGAACAATCCTATCTCTAGTGCCTTCAAAATGATATGCACATCTCACACAAGTCTTCATTAATCTTCTTATTGTTTCTTTGGTTATATCAAATTGTCAAAATATAGATGATTATGAGTCCTATTACTTCGTTCTAGTTGAAATTAGCATCAAAAGGAGCAATCCTATTACTATCACGTTCAAAACGATGCGTACATCTCACACAAGTCTTCATTTAAGGAGACCTTCTTAGTGTTTCATTGGTTCTCTAAAATTATCAAAGAAAGAGGTGATTAGGAGTCCTATTTCTTTGTTCTAATTTGATTAGCATCAAAAGGAGCAATCCCATGACTATCGCATTAAAAACGATGCGTAATCTCACACAAGTCTTGATTTAAGGAGACCATCTAATTGTTTAATTAGTTTTCTCAAATTGTAAAAGAAAGTGGTGACTGTGAGGCCTATTACTTCGTTTTAGTTTGATTTACATCAATAGGAGCAATCCAATCACTAGTGCCTTCAAAATGATCCGTACATCTCACACAAGTCTTGATTTAAGGAGACCTTCTTATTGTTTAATTGGTTTTCTCAAATTGACAAAGAAGGAGGTGACTGTGAGGTCCATGACTTCGTTTTAGTTTGATTTACATCAATTGCAGCAATCCTATCACGTTCAAAACCATGCGTACATCTCACACAAGTCTTCATTTAGGAAGACACTCTTATTGTTTCATTAGTTCTCTCAAATTTTCAAAATATAGGTGATTATGAGTCCTATTACTTCGTTCTAGTTGAAATTAGCATCAAAAGGAGCAATCCCATCACTGTCGCGTCCAAAACGATGCGTAGATCTCACACAAGTCTTCATTTAAGGAGACCTTCATATTGTTTCATTGGTTGTTTCAAATTTACAAAGAAATAGGTGATTAGGAGTTGTTTTACTTCGTTCTATTTTGATTAGCGTCAAATGGAGAAACCCATGACTATCGCGTTCAAAACCATGCGTACATCTCACACAAGTCTTCTTTTAGGGAGACCTTCTTATTGTTTCATTTGTTCTCTAAAATTGTTAAAGAAAGAGGTGATTAGGAGTCCTATTACTTCGTTCTAATTTGATTAGCATCAAAAGAAGCAATCTATCGCGTTAAAAATGATGTGTACATCTCACACAAGTCTTGATTTAGGGAGATCTTCTTAATGTTTCATTGGTTCTCTCAAAATATCAAAGAAAGGGGTGATTATGAGTCCTATGACATCGTTCTAGTTTGATTTGCTTTAAAAGGAGCAATCCTATCTCTAGTGCCTTCAAAATGATATGCACATCTCACACAAGTCTTCATTAATCTTCTTATTGTTTCTTTGGTTATATCAAATTGTCAAAAGATAGATGATTATGAGTCCTATTACTTCGTTCTAGTTAAAATTAGCATCAAAAGGAGCAATTCTATTACTATCACGTTCAAAACGATGCGTACATCTCACACAAGTCTTCATTTAAGGAGACCTTCTTAGCGTTTCATTGGTTCTCTAAAATTATCAAAGAAAGAGGTGATTAGGAGTCCTATTTCTTTGTTCTAATTTGATTAGCATCAAAAGGAGCAATCCCATGACTATCGCGTTAAAAACGATGCGTAATCTCACACAAGTCTTGATTTAAGGAGACCATCTAATTGTTTAATTAGTTTTCTCAAATTGTAAAAGAAAGTGGTGACTGTGAGGCCTATTTGTGACAAACAAGATTTTTGTAATTTATTTTGAATATTTATTGAATTAAATAAATATTTTTTTTGATGATTTAATTATTGAGTTAAATAATTAATTGATGAATTTGTGGTAGATTAATTTAATTATATGTGTCACATTAGTTAAATTAATGTGGTGAATTTTTATATTCAAAGTATGTATTTAATTGAGCTTATTTGATTAATATATTAATTAATAAGCATAATGTTATTCTAATTAATTTATTAATTAATTAGAGATTTATGATTAGACATAATTAATAAATAAGAATTTTAATTATGTGACTATGTGATTTAATGTAGATTTATGCTATTTTATTTAATTGATTTAAATAGCATTATTTGATTTAATTGGGTGTGACATTAATTAACTATATTATAATAAATTAATTAAAATAAATGAGAAAGGATTCCTTAAGCTAGCCAAACAAGGCCTTAAGGGGAGTTGGTCAGTTAACCCACTAAGGGACCAACTGACAACCACTCACCCATTATATATTATACGTATTATACTTATATACATATATACTATATCAATTCATATATTCATATCAGAGAGAATTTTGAGAGAAAAGATTGAGGAAGAAGAAATTGAGAAATTTATATCATCATCCTTGAATCATCTTCACCAACTAGCAAGGGTAAATTCAGTTATATTAAGTTTTAAGCTTTCTATTTTTACGTACTTTGAAGTTCTCTGTAATCGTCAATTTTGAATCATTGTTGGTTATATGGTTTTATATGGGTTAAATTATGTTTATAACATGTTTTATACCATGTATACATAAATCACAGTGATCAATTTTATGTAATTACGTCTTAATTAAGTTTTCAAAACTTCCATTAACGTACTTTGAAGTTTTCTGTAAAAGACTAAATTGATGACTTGTTCATGATATGGCTATATATATATTAATTGATGTCCATAACATATTATATGCCATATATGCATAACTTTCAGTGATCACACCATGGAATTTTGTTGATAATTGGGTTTTCAAAAGTTACAGAGTGTAAAAATTGTACATATGGCCCATATGGCCCTTACGTACAAAATTTACACACCTTATGCGTTTATTTAACTTAAATTAACACTTGAATGTGATTGTGTACATTTAAACGAACAAAATGGAAGTTAAACGAACGGATTCGGTGTTATAACGAATCCGTAACGTTGAATTCTTGTTTTCTTTCAAAACTTTATAAAATATTGAAAATAGTGAAATTAAATGTTGTGATTTGTGTAATTCCGTGATTTAAAGTGTTAAAAGCATGCTTAGAACATGGTATGATGTTTCTGTAAATTCTATATCTCATGGGTAGCCTTAAATTCATTTCGTTAGTTTAATTTGGATTTATTTGGGTTGCTCTGTGTGTCATTCGCGAACTGGAAATCTGGGTCTGCGTTGCCGCGCGGCCGCGCTGGTCCCAAGGGTAACTGGCGCGCGGCCGCGCCCCTTGCAGAAATTTGAAATTTTTTTGCTAAGTGTTCGTGTGTTCTAAGAGGTGGTTTAAAACCTAATGTAATGAACATAAAGATATGCTAAACATATAATAAGAGGTTAATAACTTATATTACGTGAGTAATTAATAAGTTAATTACATGACTTGAATCGTTAATTGTATAGTCCAATAACGTGCTCAAAACCGATGTGTGTGATTCGATACGTATATCGAGTTATTGATTAATTTGTATTGTGAACGTATTGATATGTAGGATGTAATAAAGAACGTGAATTATAATTGTAGCTTGTGCAAGAGGCAAGTATCCTATCCCTAATTTATTGATTTAGCAAGTTCCCTAAATTCTAATTTATTCATTTATTAAGCCTTAGACTTGTGTTTCTATATCGAGTAAGCTCGTGTTTTTAATTGTTCAAGTTCGAAATTCATATTACATATTGTAACTCTTTTAAAAGCATGATTCAGTGATACAATACTTATTCGATTGTATACTCTTGAGATTTATTATTCAAGTTGAATATCGATGTTATTGTTGAACCTTATAGGACTAGTGAACCCTTATTGATTCGACTAGTCCATAGTTGATGAACGTTCTAAATTCCAAAATACTTATTGAGCTTATCCAAACCAAACTTCCTTTGGTGCGGACTCTGATGTCAAAACTGAGATGAACAACCCTGTAAAAGGGGATTATTTACGCTTTAGCGTTGAGATATTGTGCACAGTATGGTACTAAGGGCTGATCCCCCTAAGTACGAGAAGTAGAGTCCATAGTCTTATGACTGTTAAAGGTTTAAAGCATAAAAACTTTACAACCTAGGACATAGTTCAAGGTCTTATGACCCTCAGACGTTCTTTTGATTCCTGTTATTCATTCTTGAGTCAAAAGTTGAGTTTCTTTATTCAGATGTCTTTGATTCACTCGCATGTTATTATATTGTTGTCATATTATTATACTTGTGGGCAATCGTGCTCACTCTTGCGTAATAATAACATTGCAGTTAAGAACGAAAGGTCCAACGAGCCTTCTACTAGCAAAGGCAAGGGCAAGGTCAACAAGTGATGAAGACTTGTTGTTTATTTTATGTGTTTATGTTTCAGACTTATGTTAAAGTTGTGTAAGACTTATTTAATTATTTATATTTCCGCACTTGAGATTTAAGGTTAAGTACGACCTGGGATTGATGTATTTCTTTTCAGATGTTGTAACCCCATAAGGGGAGGATTATTTCTATTTATTTCATGGTTTGCATTTACTATGGGTAGATAGATAGATGATATTTGTACAGTGAACACCAAGTCCCGTGGAAATTGAAGTACCCGGATTTGGGGGTGTCACACTATTACTTCGTTTTAGTTTGATTTACATCAATAGGAGCAATCCAATCACTAGTGCCTTCAAAATGATCCGTACATCTCACACAAGTCTTGATTTAAGGAGACCTTCTTATTGTTTAATTGGTTTTCTCAAATTGACAAAGAAGGAGGTGACTGTGAGGTCAATGACTTCGTTTTAGTTTGATTTACATCAATTGCAGCAATCCTATCACGTTCAAAACCATGCGTACATCTCACACAAGTCTTCATTTAGGAAGACACTCTTATTGTTTCATTAGTTCTCTCAAATTTTCAAAATATAGGTGATTATGAGTCCTATTACTTCGTTCTAGTTGAAATTAGCATCAAAAGGAGCAATCCCATCACTATCGCGTCCAAAACGATGCGTAGATCTCACACAAGTCTTCATTTAAGGAGACCTTCATATTGTTTCATTGGTTGTTTCAAATTTACAAAGAAATAGGTGATTAGGAGTTGTTTTACTTCGTTCTATTTTGATTAGCGTCAAATGGAGAAACCCATGACTATCGCGTTCAAAACCATGCGTACATCTCACACAAGTCTTCTTTTAGGGAGACCTTCTTATTGTTTCATTTGTTCTCTAAAATTGTTAAAGAAAGAGGTGATTAGGAGTCCTATTACTTTGTTCTAATTTGATTAGCATCAAAAGAAGCAATCTATCGCTTTAAAAATGATGTGTACATCTCACACAAGTCTTGATTTAGGGAGATCTTCTTAATGTTTCATTGGTTCTCTCAAAATATCAAAGAAAGGGGTGATTATGAGTCCTATGACTTCGTTCTAGTTTGATTTGCTTTAAAAGGAACAATCCTATCTCTAGTGCCTTCAAAATGATATGCACATCTCACACAAGTCTTCATTAATCTTCTTATTGTTTCTTTGGTTATATCAAATTGTCAAAATATAGATGATTATGAGTCCTATTACTTCGTTCTAGTTGAAATTAGCATCAAAAGGAGCAATCCTATTACTATCACGTTCAAAACGATGCGTACATCTCACACAAGTCTTTATTTAAGGAGACCTTCTTAGTGTTTCATTGGTTCTCTAAAATTATCAAAGAAAGAGGTGATTAGGAGTCCTATTTCTTTGTTCTAATTTGATTAGCATCAAAAGGAGCAATCCCATGACTATCGCATTAAAAACGATGCGTAATCTCACACAAGTCTTGATTTAAGGAGACCATCTAATTGTTTAATTAGTTTTCTCAAATTGTAAAAGAAAGTGGTGACTGTGAGGCCTATTACTTCGTTTTAGTTTGATTTACATCAATAGGAGCAATCCAATCACTAGTGCCTTCAAAATGATCCGTACATCTCACACAAGTCTTGATTTAAGGAGACCTTCTTATTGTTTAATTGGTTTTCTCAAATTGACAAAGAATGAGGTGACTGTGAGGTCTATGACTTCGTTTTAGTTTGATTTACATCAATTGCAGCAATCCTATCACGTTCAAAACCATGCGTACATCTCACACAAGTCTTCATTTAGGAAGACACTCTTATTATTTCATTAGTTCTCTCAAATTTTCAAAATATAGGTGATTATGAGTCCTATTACTTCGTTCTAGTTGAAATTAGCATCAAAAGGAGCGATCCCATCACTATCGCGTCCAAAACGATGCGTAGATCTCACACAAGTCTTCATTTAAGGAGACCTTCATATTGTTTCATTGGTTGTTTCAAATTTACAAAGAAATAGGTGATTAGGAGTTGTTTTACTTCGTTCTATTTTGATTAGCGTCAAATGGAGAAACCCATGACTATCGCGTTCAAAACCATGCGTACATCTCACACAAGTCTTCTTTTAGGGAGACCTTCTTATTGTTTCATTTGTTCTCTAAAATTGTTAAAGAAAGAGGTGATTAGGAGTCCTATTACTTCGTTCTAATTTGATTAGCATCAAAAGAAGCAATCTATCGCGTTAAAAATGATGTGTACATCTCACACAAGTCTTGATTTAGGGAGATCTTCTTAATGTTTCATTGGTTCTCTCAAAATATCTAAGAAAGGGGTGATTATGAGTCCTATGACTTCGTTCTAGTTTGATTTGCTTTAAAAGGAACAATCCTATCTCTAGTGCCTTCAAAATGATATGCACATCTCACACAAGTCTTCATTAATCTTCTTATTGTTTCTTTGGTTATATCAAATTGTCAAAATATAGGTGATTATGAGTCCTATTACTTCGTTCTAGTTGAAATTAGTATCAAAAGGTGCAATTCTATTACTATCACGTTCAAAACGATGCGTACATCTCACACAAGTCTTCATTTAAGGAGACCTTCTTATTGTTTCATTGGTTCTCTAAAATTATCAAAGAAAGAGGTGATTAGGAGTCCTATTACTTTGTTCTAATTTGATTAGCATCAAAAGGAGCAATCCCATGACTATCGCGTTAAAAACGATGCGTAATCTCACACAAGTCTTGATTTAAGGAGACCATCTAATTGTTTAATTAGTTTTCTCAAATTGTAAAAGAAAGTGGTGACTGTGAGGCCTATTACTTCGTTTTAGTTTGATTTACATCAATAGGAGCAATCCTATCACTAGTGCCTTCAAAATGATCCGTACATCTCACATAAGTCTTGATTTAAGGAGACCTTCTTATTGTTTAATTGATTTTCTCAAATTGACAAAGAAGGAGGTAACTGTGAGGTCTAGGACTTCGTTTTAGTTTGATTTACATCAATTGCAGTAATCCTATCACTAGTGCCTTCAAAATGATCTGTACATCTGACACAAGTCTTCGTTTAGGAAGACACTTTTATTGTTTCATTAGTTCTCTCAAATTTTCAAAATATAGGTGATTATTATTCCTATTACTTCGTTCTAGTTGAAAATAGCATCAAAAGGAGCAATCCCATCACTATCGCGTCTAAAACGATGCGTAGTTCTTACACAAGTCTTCATTTAAGGAGACCTTCATATTGTTTCATTGGTTGTTTCAAATTTACAATAAACAGAGGTGATTAGGAGTTCAATAACTTCGTTCTAGTATGATTAGCATCAAAATGAGCAATTCCGTTACTATCACGTTCAAAACGATGCGCACATCTCACACAAGTTTTCATTCAAGGAGATATTCTTATTGTTTCATTGGTTCTCTAAAATTGTCAAAGAAAGAGGTGATTAGGAGTCCTATTACTTCGTTTTAATTTGATTAGCATCAAAAGGAGCAATCCCATGACTATCGCGTTAAAAACGGTGCGTACATCTCACACAAGTCTTGATTTAAGGAGACCTTCCTATTGTTTAATTGGTTTACTTAAATTGACAGAGAAAGAGGTGACTGTGAGGTCTATGACTTGGTTTTAGTTTGATTTACATCAATTGCAGCAATCCTATCACTAGTGTCTTCAAAATGATCTGTACGTCTCACACAAGTCTTCAATTAGGAAGACACTCTTATTATTTCATTAGTTCTCTCAAATTCTCAAAATATAGGTGATTATGATTCCTATTATTTCGTTGTAGTTGAAAATAGCATCAAAAGGAGCAATCCTATCATCATCGCGTCCAAAATGATGCGTAGATCTCACACAAGTTTTCATTTAGGAGACCTTCATATTATTTCATTGGTTGTTTCAAATTTACAAAGAAAGAGGTGATTAAGAGTTGTATTACTTCGTTCTATTTTGATTAGCGTCAAAAGGAGAAACCCATGACTATCGCGTTCAAAACCAGGCGTACATCTCACACAAGTCTTCATTTAGGAAGACCTTCTTATTGTTTCGTTGGTTCTCTAAAATTGTCAAAGAAAGAGGTGATTAGGAGTCCTATTACTTCGTTCTAAATTGATTAGCATCAAAAGGAGCAATCTCATGACTATCGCGTTAAAAACGATGCGTACATCTCACACAAGTCTTGATTTAAGGAGACCTTCTTATTGTTTAATTGGTTTTCTCAAATTGACAAAGAAGGAGGTGACTGTGAGGTCTATGACTTCGTTTTAGTTTGATTTACATCAATTGCAGCAATCCTATCACGTTCAAAACCATGCGTACATCTCACACAAGTCTTCATTTAGGAAGACACTATTATTGTTTCATTAGTTCTCTCAAATTGTCAAAATATAGGTGATTATGAGTCCTATTACTTCATTCTAGTTGAAATTAGCATCAAAAGGAGCAATCCCATCACTATCGCATCCAAAACGATGCGTAGATCTCACAATAGTCTTCATTTAAGGAGACCTTCATATTGTTTCATTGGTTGTTTCAAATTTACAAAGAAATAGGTGATTAGGAGTTGTTTTACTTCATTCTATTTTGATTAGCGTCAAATGGAAAAACCCATGACTATCGCTTTCAAAACCATGCGTACATCTCACACAAGTCTTCTTTTAGGGAGACCTTCTTATTGTTTCATTTGTTCTCTAAAATTGTTTAAGAAAGAGGTGATTAGGAGTCCTATTACTTCGTTCTAATTTGATTAGCATCAAAAGAAGCAATCTATCGCGTTAAAAATGATGTGTACATCTCACACAAGTCTTGATTTAGGGAGATCTTCTTAATGTTTCATTGGTTCTCTCAAAATATCAAAGAAAGGGGTGATTATGAGTCCTATGACTTCGTTCTAGTTTGATTTGCTTTAAAAGGAGCAATCCTATCTCTAGTGCTTTCAAAATGATATGCACATCTCACACAAGTCTTCATTAATCTTCTTATTGTTTCTTTGGTTATATCAAATTGTCAAAATATAGATGATTATGAGTCCTATTACTTCGTTCTAGTTGAAATTAGCATCAAAAGGAGCAATCCTATTACTATCACGTTCAAAACGATGCGTACATCTCACACAAGTCTTCATTTAAGGAGACCTTCTTATTGTTTCATTGGTTCTCTAAAATTGTCAAAGAAATAGGTGATTAGGAGTCCTATTTCTTTGTTCTAATTTGATTAGCATCAAAAGGAGCAATCCCATGACTATCGCGTTAAAAACGATGCGTAATCTCACACAAGTCTTCATTTCACCTTCTTATTGTTTCATTGGTTCTCTAAAATTGTCAAAGAAAGAGGTGATTAGGAGTCCTATTACTTCGTTCTAATTTGTTTAGCATCAAAAGGATAAACCTCATGACTATCGTGTTAAAAACGATGTGTACATCTCACACAAGTCTTGATTTAAGGAGACCTACTTATTGTTTAATTGGTTTTCTCAAATTGACAAAGAAGGAGGTGACTGTGAGGTCTATGACTTCTTTTTAGTTTGATTTACATCAATTGCAGCAATCCTATCACGTTCAAAACCATGCGTACATCTCACACAAGTCTTCATTTAGGAAGACACTCTTATTGTTTCATTAGTTCTCTCAAATTTTCAAAATATAGGTGATTATGAGTCCTATTACTTCGTTCTAGTTGAAATTAGCATCAAAAGGAGCAATCCCATCACTATCGCGTCCAAAACGATGCCTAGATCTCACACAAGTCTTCATTTAAGGAGACCTTCATATTGTTTCATCGGTTGTTTCAAATTTACAAAGAAATAGGTGATTAGGAGTTGTTTTACTTTGTTCTATTTTGATTAGCGTCAAAAGGAGAAACCCATGACTATCGCGTTCAAAACCATGCGTACATCTCACACAAGTCTTCATTTAGGGAGACCTTCTTATTGTTTCATTTGTTCTCTAAAATTGTTAAAGAAAGAGGTGATTAGGAGTCCTATTACTTCGTTCTAATTTGATTAGCATCAAAAGAAGCAATCTAACGCGTTAAAAATGATGTGTACATCTCACACAAGTCTTGATTTAGGGAGATCTTCTTAATGTTTCATTGGTTCTCTCAAAATATCAAAGAAATGGGTGATTATGAGTCCTATGACTTCGTTCTAGTCTTTAAAAGGAGCAATCCTATCTTTAGTGCCTTCAAAATGATATGCACATCTCACACAAGTCTTCATTAATCTTCTTATTGTTTCTTTGGTTATATCAAATTGTCAAAATATAGGTGATTATGAGTCCTATTACTTCGTTCTAGTTGAAATTAGCATCAAAAGGAGCAATCCTATTACTATCACGTTCAAAACGATGCGTACATCTCACACAAGTCTTCATTTAAGGAGACCTTCTTATTGTTTCATTGGTTCTCTAAAATTGTCAAAGAAAGAGGTGATTAGGAGTTCTATTACTTCGTTCTAATTTGATTAGCATCAAAAGGAGCAATTCCATGACTATCGCGTTAAAAACAATGCATAATCACACACAAGTCTTGATTTAAGGAGACCATCTAATTGTTTAATTAGTTCTCTCAAATTGTAAAAGAAAGTGGTGACTGTGAGGCCTATTACTTCGTGTTAGTTTGATTTACATCAATAGGAGCAATCCTATCACTAGTGCCTTCAAAATGATCCGTACATCTCACACAAGTCTTAATTAAGGGAAACCTTCTTGTTGTGTCATTAGTTCTCTCAAATTTTCAAAATATAGGTGATTATGAATCCTATTAATTCGTTCTAGTTAAAATTAGCATCAAAAGGAGCAATCCCATCACTATCGCGTCCAAAACGATGCGTAGATCTTACACAAGTCTTCATTTAGGGAGACCTTCATATTGTTTCATTGGTTGTTTCAAATTTACAAAGAAAGAGGTGATTAAGAGTTGTATTTCTTCGTTCTAGTTTGGTTAGCGTCAAAAGGAGAAACCCATGACTATTGCTTTTAAAACCATGTGTACATCTCACACAAGTCTTCATTTAGGGAGACATTCTTATTGTTTCATTGGTTCTCTAAAATTATCAAAGAAAGAGGTGATTAGGAGCCCCTATTACTTCGTTCTAATTTGATTAGCATCAAAAGGAGCAATTCCATAACTATCGCGTTAAAAACGATGCGTACATCTCACATAAGTATTGATTTAGGGAGACCTTCTTATTGTTTCATTGGTTCTCTCAAATTATCAAAGAAGTAGGTGATTATGAGTCCTATGACTTCGTTCTAGTTTGATTAGCATCAAAATGAGCAATCATATCACTAGTGTGTTTAAAACGATCTGTACATCTCACACAATTCTTTATTTAGGGAGACCTTCTTATTGTTTCATTAGTTCTCTCAAATTGTCAAAATATAGGTGATTATGAGTCCTATTACTTCGTTCTAGTTGAAATTAGCATCAAAAGTAGCAATCTCATCACTTTCGCATCCAAAACGATGCGTAGATCTCAATCAAGTCATCATTTAGGGAGGCCTTCATATTGTTTCATTGGTTGTTTCAAATTTACAAATAAAGAGGTGATTAAGAATTGTATTACTTTGTTCTACTTTTATTTGGCTCAGAAGGAGAAAACCCATGGCTATCGCGTTCAAAACCATGCATACATCACACATAAGTCTTCACTTAGGGAGATCTTATTTTTTCATTTGTTCTCTAAAATTGTCAAAGAAATAGGTGATTATGAGTCCTATTACTTCGTTCTAGTTGAAATTAGCATCAAAAGGAGCAATCGCATCACTATCGCGTCCAAAACGATGCGTAGATCTCACACAAGTCTTCATTTAGGGAGACCTTCATAATGTTTCACTGGTTGTTTCAAATTTACAAATAAAAGAGGTGATTAGGAGTCCTATAACTTCGTTCTAGTTTGATTAGCAGCAAAATGAGCAATCCCTGTTACTATCACGTTCAAAACGATGCGTACATCTCACACAAGTCATCATTTAAGGAGACATTCTTATTGTTTCATTGGTTCTCTAAAATTGTCAAAGAAAGAGGTGATTAGGAGTCCTATTACTTCGTTTTAATTTGATTAGCATCAAAAGGAACAATCCCATGACTATCGCGTTAAAAACGATGCTTACATCTCACACAAGTCTTGATTTAAGGAGACCTTGTTGTTGTTTAATTGGTTTTCTCAAATTGACAAAGAAAGAGGTGACTGTGAGGTCTATGACTTCGTTTTAGTTTGATTTACATCAATTTCAGCAATCCTATCACTAGTGCCTTCAAAATGATCTGTACATCTGACACAAGTCTTCGTTTAGGAAGACACTTTTATTGTTTCATTAGTTCTCTCAAATTTTCAAAATATAGGTGATTATTATTCCTATTACTTCGTTGTAGTTGAAAATAACATCAAAAGGAGCAATCCCATCACTATCGCATCCAAAACGATGCGTAGTTCTCACACAAGTCTTCATTTAAGGAGACCTTCATATTGTTTCATTGGTTGTTTCAAATTTAGAATAAACAGAGGTGATTAGGAGTCCTAGAAATTCGTTCTAGTATGATTAGCATCAAAATGAGCAATCCCATTACTATCACGTTCAAAACGATGTGCACATCTCACACAAGTTTTCATTCAAGGAGACATTCTTATTGTTTCATTGGTTCTATAAAATTGTCAAAGAAAGAGGTGATTAGTAATCCTATTACTTCGTTTTAATTTGATTAGTATCAAAAAAAGCAATCCCATGACTATCGCGTTAAAAATGATGCGTACATCTCACACAAGTCTTGATTTAAGGAGACCTTCCTATTATTTAATTGGTTTCTCAAATTGACAGAGAAAGAGGTGACTGTGAGGTCTGTGACTTGGTTTTAGTTTGATTTACATCAATTGCAGTAATCCTATCACTAGTGCCTTCAAAATAATATGTACATCTCACACAAGTCTTCATTTAGGAAGACACTCTTATTGTTTCATTAGTTCTCTCAAATTTTCAAAATATAGGTGATTATGATTCCTATTACTTCGTTGTAGTTGAAAATAACATTAAAAGGAGCAATCCCATCACTATCGCGTCCAAAATGATGCGTAGATCTCACACAAGTCTTCATTTAGGGAGACCTTCATATTGTTTCATTGGTTGTTTCAAATTTACAAAGAAAGGGGTGATTAAGAGTTGTAGTACTTCGTTCTATTTTTATTAGCGTCAAAAGGAGAAACCCATGACTATCGCGTTCAAAACCAGGCGTACATCTCACACAAGTCTTCATTTCACCATCTTATTGTTTCATTGGTTCTCTAAAATTGTCAAAGAAAGAGGTGATTAGGAGTCCTATTACTTCGTTCTAATTTGTTTAGCATCAAAAGGAGCAACCTCATGACTATCGTGTTAAAAACGATGCGTACATCTTACACAAGTCTTGATTTAGGGAGACCTTCTTATTGTTTCCTTGGTTCTCTCAAATTATCAAAGAAAGAGGTGATTATGAGTCCTATGACTTCGTTCTAGTTTGATTAGCTTCAAAAGCAGCAATCCTATCACGTTCAAAACCATGCGTACATCTCACACAAGTCTTCATTTAGGAAGACACTCTTATTGTTTCATTAGTTCTCTCACATTTTCAAAATATAAGTGATTATGAGTCCTATTACTTCGTTCTAGTTGAAATTAGCATCACAAGGAGCAATCCCATCACTATCGCGTCCAAAACGATGCGTAGATCTCACACAAATCTTCATTTAGGAAGACCTTCATATTGTTTCATTGGTTGTTTTAAATTTACAAAGAAATAGGTGATTAGGAGTTGTTTTACTTCATTCTATTTTGATTAGCGTCAAAAGGAGAAACCCATGACTATCGCATTCAAAACCATGCGTACATCTCACACAAGTCTTCATTTACGGAGACCTTCTTATTGTTTCATTAGTTCTCTAAAATTGTTAAAGAAAGAGGTGATTAGGAGTCCTATTACTTCATTCTGATTTGATTAGCATCAAAAGAAGCAATCTATCGCGTTAAAAATGATGTGTACATCTCACACAAGTCTTGATTTAGGGAGATCTTCTTAATATTTCATTGGTTCTCTCAAAATATCAAAGAAAGGGGTGATTATGAGTCCTATGACTTCGTTCTAGTCTTTAAAAGGAGCAATCCTATCTCTAGTGCCTTTAAAATGATATGCACATCTCACACAAGTCTTCATTAATCTTCTTATTGTTTCTTTGGTTATATCAAATTGTCAAAGTGTAGGTGATTATGAGTCCTATTACTTCGTTCTAGTTGAAATTAGCATCAAAAGGAGCAATCCTATTACTATCACGTTCAAAACGATACGTACATCTCACACAAGTCTTCATTTAAGGAGACCTGCTTATTGTTTCATTGGTTCTCTAAAATTGTCAAAGAGAGAGGTGATTAGGAGTCCTATTACTTCGTTCTAATTTGATTAGCATCAAAAGGAGCAATCTCATTCCTATCGCGTTAAAAACGATGCGTAATCTCATACAAGTCTTGATTTAAGGAGACCATCTAATTGTTTAATTAGTTTTCTCAAATTATAAAAGAAAGTGGTGACTGTGAGGCCTATTACTTCGTTTTAGTTTGATTTACATCAATAAGAGCAATCCTATCACTAGTGCCTTCAAAATGATCCGTACATCTCACACAAGTCTTAATTAAGGGAAACCTTCTTATTGTGTGATTAGTTCTCTCAAATTTTCAAAATATAGGTGATTATGAGTCCTATTAATTCGTTCTAGTTGAAATTAGCATCAAAAGGAGCAATCACATCCCTATCGCGTCCAAAACGATGCGTAGATCTTACACAAGTCTTCATTTAGGGAGACCTTCATATTGTTTCATTGGTTGTTTCAAATTTATAAAGAAAGAGGTGATTAAGAGTTGTATTTCTTCGTTCTAGTTTGGTTAGCGTCAAAAGAAGAAACCCATGACTATTGTATTTAAAACCATGTGTACATCTCACACAAGTCTTTATTTAGGGAGACATTCTTATTGTTTCATTGGTTCTCTAAAATTGTCAAAGAAAGAGGTGATTAGGAGCCCCTATAACTTTGTTCTAATTTGATTAGCATCAAAAGGAGCAATTCCATAACTATCGCGTTAAAAACGATGCGTACATCTCACATAAGTATTGATTTAGGGAGACTTTCTTATTGTTTCATTGGTTCCCTCAAATTATCAAAGAAGGAGGTGATTATGAGTCCTATGACTTCGTTCTAGTTTGATTAGCATCAAAATGAGCAATCCTATCACTAGTGCGTTTAAAACGATCTGTACATCTCACACAATTCTTCATTTAGGGAGACCTTCTTATTGTTTTATTAGTTCTCTCAAATTGTCAAAATATAGGTAATTATGAGTCCTATTACTTCTTTCTAGTTGAAATTAGCATCAAAAGTAGCAATCTCATCACTTTCGCATCCAAAACGATGTGTAGATCTCAATCAAGTCATCATTTAGGGAGGCCTTCATATTGTTTCATTGGTTGTTTCAAATTTACAAATAAAGAGGTGATTAAGAATTGTATTACTTTGTTCTACTTTTATTAGTCTCAAAAGGAGAAACCCATGGCTATCGCGTTCAAAATCATGCATACATCTCACACAAATCTTCATTTAGGGAGACCTTATTTTTCATTGGTTCTCTAAAATTGTCAAAGAAATAGGTGATTATGAGTCCTATTACTTCGTTCTAGTTGAAATTAGCATCAAAAGGAGCAATCGCATCACTATCGCGTCCAAAACGATGCGTAGATCTCACACAAGTCTTCATTTAGGGAGACCTTCATATTGTTTCATTGGTTGTTTCAAATTTACAAATAAAAGAGGTGATTAGGAGTCCTATAACTTCGTTCTAGTTTGATTAGCATCAAAATGAGCAATCCCCGTTATTATCACGTTCAAAACGATGCGTACATCTCACACAAGTCTTCATTTAAGGAGACATTCTTATTATTCCATTGGTTCTCTAAAATTGTCAAAGAAAGAGGTGATTAGGAGTCCTATTACTTCGTTCTAATTTGATTAGCATCAAAAGGAGCAATCCCATGACTATCGCGTTAAAAACGATGCTTACATCTCACACAAGTCTTGATTGTAGGAGACCTTATTGTTTAATTGGTTTTCTCAAATTGACAAAGTAAGAGGTGACTGTGAGGTCTATGACTTCGTTTTAGTTTGATTTACATCAATTGCAGCAATCCAATCACTAGTACCTTCAAAATGACCTGTACAACTCACACAAGTCTTCATTTAGGAAGACACTCTTATTGTTTCATTAGTTCTCTCAAATTTTCAAAATATAGGTGATTATGATTCCTATTACTTCGTTCTAGTTGAAAATAGCATCAAAAGGAGCAATCCCATCACTATCGCGTCCAAAACGATGCATAGTTCTCACACAAGTGTTCATCTAAGGAGACCTTCATATTGTTTCATTGGTTGTTTCAAATTTACAAATAATAGAGGTGATTAGGAGTCCTATAACTTCGTTCTAGTTTGATTAGCATCAAAATGAGCAATCCCGTTACTATCACGTTCAAAACGATGTGCACATCTCACACAAGCCTTCATTTAAGGAGACATTCTTATTGTTTCATCGGTTGTTTCAAATTTACAAAGAAATAGGTGATTAAGAGTTGTATTTCTTCGTTTTTGTTAGGTTAGCGTCAAAAGGAGAAACCCATGACAATTGCTTTCAAAACCATGTGTACATCTCACACAAGTCTTCATTTAGGGAAACATTCTTATTGTTTCATTGGTTCTCTAAAATTGTCAAAGAAAGAGGTGATTAGGAGTCCTATTACTTCGTTCCAATTTGATTAGCATCAAAAGGAGCAATCCCATTACTATCGCGTTAAAAACGATGCGTACATCTCACACAAGTCTTGATTTAAGGAGACCTTCTTATTGTTTAATTTGTTTTCTCAAATTGACAGAGAAAGAGGTGACTGTGAGGTTTATGACTTGGTTTTAGTTTGATTTACATCAACTACAGCAATCCTATCACAAGTGCCTTCAAAATGATCTGCACATCTCACACAAGTCTTCATTTAGGAAGACACTCTTATTGTTTCATTAGTTCTCTCAAATTTTCAAAAAATAGGTGATTATGTTACTTCGTTGTAGTTGAAAATAGCATCAAAAGGAGCAATCCCATCACTATCGCGTCAAAAATGATGCGTAGATCTCACACAAGTCTTCATTTAGGGAGACCTTCATATTGTTTCATTGGTTGTTTCAAATTTACAAATAAAGAGGTGATTAAGAGTTGTATTACTTCGTTCTATTTTGATTATCGTCAAAAGGAGAAACCCATGACTATCGCGTTCAAAACCATGCGTATCTCTCACACAAGTCTTCATTTAGGGAGACCTTCATATTGTTTCATTAGTTCTCTAAAATTGTTAAAGAAAGAGGTGATTAAGAGTCCTATTACTTCGTTCTAATTTGATTAGCATCAAAAGAAGCAATCCCATAACTATCGCATTAAAAACAATGCGTACATCTCACACAAGTCTTGATTTAGGGAGATCTTCTTAATGTTTCATTGGTTCTCTCAAAATATCAAAGAAAGGGGTGATTATGAGTCCTATGACTTCGTTCTAGTTTGATTAGCATCAAAAGGAGCAATTCTATCTCTAGTGCCTTCAAAACGATATGCACATCTCACACAAGTCTTCATTTAGGAAAATCTTCTTATTGTTTCATTAGTTATATCAAATTGTTAAAATATAGGTGATTATGAGTCCTATTACTTCGTTCTAGTTGAAAGTAGCATCAAAAGGAGCTATCCCATCACAATCGCGTCCAAAACGATGCGTAGATCTCACACAAGTCTTCATTTATAGAGACCTTCATATTGTTTCATTGGTTGTTTCAAATTTACAAAGAAATAGGTGATTAAGAGTTGTATTACTTTGCTCTAGTTTGATTAGTGTCAAAAGGAGAAACTCATGACTATCTCGTTCAAAACCATGCGTCCATCTCACACAAGTCTTCATTTAAGGAGACCTTATTTTTTTATTGGTTCTCTAAAATTGTCAAAGAAAGAGGTGATTAGGAGTCCTATAACTTCGTTCTAATTTGATTAGCATCAAAAGGAGCAATCCTATTATTATCACGTTCAAAACTATGCGTATATCTCACACACAAGTCTTCAATTAAGGAGACCTTCTTATTGTTTCATTGGTTCTCTAAAATTGTTAAAGAAAGAAGTGATTAGGAATCCTATTACTTCGTTCTAATTTGATTAGCATCAAAAGGAGCAATCTCATGACTATCGCGTTAAAAACGATGCGTACATCTCACACAAGTCTTGATTTAAGGAGACCTTCTTATTGTTTAATTTGTTTTCTCAAATTGACAGAGAAAGAGGTGACTGTGAGGTCTATGACTTGGTTTTAGTTTGATTTACATCAACTACAGCAATCCTATCACAAGTGCCGTCAAAATGATCTGTACATCTCACACAAGTCTTCATTTAGGAAGACACTCTTATTGTTTCATTAGTTCTCTCAAATTTTCAAAAAATAGGTGATTATGTTACTTCGTTGTAGTTGAAAATAGCATCAAAAGGAGCAATCCCATCACTATCGCGTCAAAAATGATGCGTAGATCTCACACAAGTCTTCATTTTGGGAGACCTTCATATTGTTTCATTGGTTGTTTCAAATTTACAAATAAAGAGGTGATTAAGAGTTGTATTACTTCGTTCTATTTTGATTATCGTCAAAAGGAGAAACCCATGACTATCGCGTTCAAAACCAGGCGTACATCTCACACAAGTCTTCATTTAGGAAGACCTTCTTATTGTTTCATTGGTTCTCTACAATTGTCAAAGAAAGAGGTGATTAGGAGTCCTATTACTTCGTTCTAATTTGTTTAGCATCAAAAGGAGCAATCCCATGACTATCGCGTTAAAAACGATGCGTACATCTCACACAAGTCTTGATTTAAGGAGACCTTCTTATTGTTTAATTGGTTTTCTCAAATTGACAAAGAAGGAGGTGACTGTGGGGTCTATGACTTCGTTTTAGTTTGATTTACATCAATTGCAGCAATCCTATCACGTTCAAAACCATGCGTACATCTCACACAAGTCTTCAT
This sequence comes from Panax stipuleanatus, assembly GCA_020205555.1. NCBI lineage: Eukaryota > Viridiplantae > Streptophyta > Magnoliopsida > Apiales > Araliaceae > Panax > Panax stipuleanatus. The sequence continues at coordinate 81,292 of JAINUT010003067.1, forward strand.
TTAGGAAGGCACTCTTATTGTTTCATTAGTTCTCTCAAATTTTCAAAATATAGGTGATTATGAGTCCTATTACTTCGTTCTAGTTGAAATTAGCATCGAAAGGAGCAATCCTATCACTATCGCGTCCAAAACGATGCGTAGATCTCACACAAGTCTTCATGTAGGGAGACCTTCATATTGTTTCAATGTTGTTTCAAATTTACAAAGAAGTAGGTGATTAGGAGTTGTTTTACTTCGTTCTATTTTGATTAGCGTCAAAAGGAGAAACCCATGACTATCGCATTCAAAACCATGCGTACATCTCACACAAGTCTTTATTTAGGGAGACCTTCTTATTGTTTCATTAGTTCTCTCAAATTGTCAAAATATAGGTGATTATGAGTCCTATTACTTCGTTCTAGTTGAAATTAGCATCAAAAGTAGCAATCTCATCACTTTCATATCCAAAACGATGCGTAGATCTCAATCAAGTCATCATTTAGGGAGGCCTTCATATTGTTTCATTGGTTGTTTCAAATTTACAAATAAAGAGGTGATTAAAAACTATATTACTTTGTTCTACTTTTATTAGCCTCAAAAGGAGAAAACTATGGCTATTGCGTTCAAAACCATGCATACATCTCACACAAGTCATCATTTAGGGAGACCTTATTTTTTCATTACTTCTCTAAAATTGTCAAAGAAATAGCTGATTACGAGTCCTATTACTTCGTTCTAGTTGAAATTAGCATCAAAAAGAGCAATCGCATCACTATCGCGTCCAAAACGATGCGTAGATCTCACACAAGTCTTCATTTAGGGAGACCTTCATATTGTTTCATTGGTTGTTTCAAATTTATAAATAAAAGAGGTGATTAGGAGTCCTATAACTTTGTTTTATGCGTACATTCACACAAGTCTTCATTTAAGGAGACATTCTTATTGTTTCATTGGTTCTCTAAAATTGTCAAAGAAAGAGGTGATTAGGAGTCCTATTACTTCGTTCTAATTTGATTAGCATCAAAAGGAGCAATACTATGACTATCGCGTTAAAAATGATGCGTACATCTCACACAAATCTTGATTTAAGGAGACCTTCTTATTGTTTAATTGGTTTTCTCAAATTGACAGAGAAAGAGGTGACTGTGAGGTCTATGACTTGGTTTTAGTTTGATTTACATCAATTGCAGCAATCCTATCACTAGTGCCTTCAAAATGATCTGTACATTTCACACAAGTCTTCATTTAGGAAGACACTCTTATTGTTTCATTAGTTCTCTCAAATTTTCAAAATATAGGTGATTATGATTCCTATTACTTCGTTCTAGTTGAAAATAGCATCAAAAGGAGCAATTCCATCACTATCGCGTCCAAAACGATGCGTAGATCTCACACAAGTCTTCATTTTGGGAGACCTTCATATTGTTTCATTGGTTGTTTCAAATTTACAAAGAAAGAGGTGGTTAAGAGTTGTATTACTTCGTTCTATTTTGATTAGCGTCAAAAGGAGAAACCCATGACTATCGCGTTCAAAACCATGCGTATCTCTCACACAAGTCTTCATTTAGGGAGACCTTCATATTGTTTCATTAGTTCTATAAAATTGTTAAAGAAAGAGGTGATTTAGAGTCCTATTACTTCGTTCTAATTTGATTAGCATCAAAAGAAGCAATCCCATAACTATCGCATTAAAAACAATGCGTACATCTCACACAAGTCTTGATTTAGGGAGATCTTCTTAATGTTTCATTGGTTCTCTCAAAATATCAAAGAAAGGGGTGATTATGAGTCCTATGACTTCGTTCTAGTTTGATTAACATCAAAAGGAGCAATTCTATCTCTAGTGCCTTCAAAACGATATGCACATCTCACACAAGTCTTCATTTAGGAAAATCTTCTTATTGTTTCATTAGTTATATCAAATTGTTAAAATATAGGTGATTATGAGTCCTATTACTTCGTTCTAGTTGAAAGTAGCATCAAAATGAGCTATCCCATCACAATCGCGTCCAAAACGATGCGTAGATCTCACACAAGTCTTCATTTATAGAGACCTTCATATTGTTTCATTGGTTGTTTCAAATTTACAAAGAAATAGGTGATTAAGAGTTGTATTACTTCGCTCTAGTTTGATTAGTGTCAAAAGGAGAAACTCATGACTATCTCGTTCAAAACCATGCGTCCATCTCACACAAGTCTTCATTTAAGGAGACCTTATTTTTTTATTGGTTCTCTAAAATTGTCAAAGAAAGAGGTGATTAGGAGTCCTATAACTTCGTTCTAGTTTGATTAGCATCAAAAGGAGCAATCCTATTATTATCACGTTCAAAACTATGCGTACATCTCACACACAAGTCTTCAATTAAGGAGACCTTCTTATTGTTTCATTGGTTCTCTAAAATTGTTAAAGAAAGAAGTGAATAGGAATCCTATTACTTCGTTCTAATTTGATTAGCATCAAAAGGAGCAATCTCATGACTATCGAGTTAAAAACGATGCGTACATCTCACACAAGTCTTGATTTAAGGAGACCATCTAATTGTTTAATTAGTTTTCTCAAATTGTAAAAGAAAGTGTTGACTATGAGGCCTATTACTTCGTTTTAGTTTGATTTACATCAATAGGAGCAATCCTATCACTAGTGCCTTCAAAATGATCCGTACATCTCACACAAGTCTTAATTAAGGGAAACCTTCTTATTGTATCATTAGTTCTCGCAAATTTTCAAAATATAGGTGGTTACGAGTCCTATTAATAATTCATTCTAGTTGAAATTAGCATCAAAAGGAGCAATCCCATCACTATAGCGTCCAAAACGATGCGTAGATCTGACACAAGTCTTCATTTAGGGAGACCTTCATATTGTTTCATCGGTTGTTTCAAATTTACAAAGAAAGAGGTGATTAAGAGTTGTATTTCTTCGTTCTAGTTAGGTTAGCGTCAAAAGGAGAAACCCATGACAATTGCTTTCAAAATCATGTGTACATCTCACACAAGTCTTCATTTAGGGAAACATTCTTATTGTTTCATTGGTTCTCTAAAATTGTCAAATAAAGAGGTGATTAGGAGCCCCTATTACTTCGTTCTAATTTGATTAGCATCAAAAGGAGCAATTCCATAACTATCGTGTTAAAAATGAGGCGTACAACTCACATAAGTCTTGATTTAGGGAGACCTTCTTATTGATTCATTGGTTCTCTCAAATTATTAAAGAAAGAGGTGATTATCCTATGACTTCGTTCTAGTTTGATTAGCATCAAAATGAGCAATCTTATCACTAGTGCATTTAAAACGATCTGTACATCTCACACAATTCTTCATTTAGGGAGACCTTCTTATTGTTTCATTTGTTCTCTCAAATTGTCAAACTATAGGTGATTATGAGTCCTATTACTTCGTTCTAGTTGAAATTAGCATCAAAAGTAGCAATCTCGTCACTTTTGCATCCAAAACGATGCGTAGATCTTAATCAAGTCATCATTTAGGGAGGCCTTCATATTGTTTCATTGGTTGTTTCAAATTTACAAATAAAGAGGTGATTAAGAATTGTATAACTTTGTTCTACTTTTATTAGCCTCAAAAGGAGAAACTCATGGCTATCGCGTTCAAAATCATGCATACATCTCACACAATTCTTCCTTTAGGGAGACTTTTTTTTTCATTGGTTCTCTAAAATTGTCAAAGAAAGAGGTGATTATGAGTCCTATTATTTCGTTCTAGTTAAAATTAGCATCAAAAAGAGCAATCTCATCACTATCACGTCCAAAACGATGCGTTGATCTCACACAAGTCTTCATTTAGGAAGACCTTCATATTGTTTCATTGGTTGTTTCAAAATTTACAAATAAAAGAGGTGATTAGGAGTCCTATAACTTCATTCTAGTTTGATTAGCATCAAAATGAGCAATCCCGTTACTATTACGTTCAAAACGATGCGTACATCTCACACAAGTCTTTATTTAAGGAGACATTCTTATTGTTTCATTGGTTCTCTAAAATTGTCAAAGAAAGAGGTGATTAGGAGTCCTATTACTTCGTTCTAATTTAATTAGCATCAAAAGGAGCAATACCGTGACTATCGCGTTAAAAATGATGCTTACATCTCACACAAGTCTTGATTTACGGAGACCTTCTTATTGTATAATTGGTTTTCTCAAATTGACAAAGAAAGAGGTGACTGTGAGGTCTATGACTTCGTTTTAGATTGATTTACATCAATTACAGCAATCCTATCACTAGTGCCTTCAAAATGATCTGCACATCTCACACAAGTCTTCATTTAGGAAGACACTCTTATTGTTTCATTAGTTCTCTCAAATTTTCAAAAAATAGGTGATTATGTTACTTCGTTGTAGTTGAAAATAGCATCAAAAGGAGCAATCCCATCACTATCGCGTCAAAAATGATGCGTAGATCTCACACAAGTCTTCATTTAGGGAGACCTTCATATTGTTTCATTGGTTGTTTCAAATTTACAAATAAAGAGGTGATTAAGAGTTGTATTACTTCGTTCTATTTTGATTATCGTCAAAAGGAGAAACCCATGACTATCGCGTTCAAAACCATGCGTATCTCTCACACAAGTCTTCATTTAGGGAGACCTTCATATTGTTTCATTAGTTCTCTAAAATTGTTAAAGAAAGAGGTGATTAAGAGTCCTATTACTTCGTTCTAATTTGATTAGCATCAAAAGAAGCAATCCCATAACTATCGCATTAAAAACAATGCGTACATCTCACACAAGTCTTGATTTAGGGAGATCTTCTTAATGTTTCATTGGTTCTCTCAAAATATCAAAGAAAGGGGTGATTATGAGTCCTATGACTTCGTTCTAGTTTGATTAGCATCAAAAGGAGCAATTCTATCTCTAGTGCCTTCAAAACGATATGCACATCTCACACAAGTCTTCATTTAGGAAAATCTTCTTATTGTTTCATTAGTTATATCAAATTGTTAAAATATAGGTGATTATGAGTCCTATTACTTCGTTCTAGTTGAAAGTAGCATCAAAAGGAGCTATCCCATCACAATCGCGTCCAAAACGATGCGTAGATCTCACACAAGTCTTCATTTATAGAGACCTTCATATTGTTTCATTGGTTGTTTCAAATTTACAAAGAAATAGGTGATTAAGAGTTGTATTACTTTGCTCTAGTTTGATTAGTGTCAAAAGGAGAAACTCATGACTATCTCGTTCAAAACCATGCGTCCATCTCACACAAGTCTTCATTTAAGGAGACCTTATTTTTTTATTGGTTCTCTAAAATTGTCAAAGAAAGAGGTGATTAGGAGTCCTATAACTTCGTTCTAGTTTGATTAGCATCAAAAGGAGCAATCCTATTATTATCACGTTCAAAACTATGCGTACATCTCACACACAAGTCTTCAATTAAGGAGACCTTCTTATTGTTTCATTGGTTCTCTAAAATTGTTAAAGAAAGAAGTGATTAGGAATCATATTACTTCGTTCTAATTTGATTAGCATCAAAAGGAGCAATCTCATGACTATCGCGTTAAAAACGATGCGTACATCTCACACAAGTCTTGATTTAAGGAGACCATCTAATTGTTTAATTAGTTTTCTCAAATTGTAAAAGAAAGTGTTGACTATGAGGCCTATTACTTTGTTTTAGTTTGATTTACATCAATAGGAGCAATCCTATCACTAGTGCCTTCAAAATGATCCGTACATCTCACACAAGTCTTAATTAAGGGAAACCTTCTTATTGTATCATTAGTTCTCGCAAATTTTCAAAATATAGGTGGTTACGAGTCCTATTAATAATTCGTTCTAGTTGAAATTAGCATCAAAAGGAGCAATCCCATCACTATAGCGTCCAAAACGATGCGTAGATCTGACACAAGTCTTCATTTAGGGAGACCTTCATATTGTTTCATCGGTTGTTTCAAATTTACAAAGAAATAGGTGATTAAGAGTTGTATTTCTTCGTTCTAGTTAGGTTAGCCTCAAAAGGAGAAACCCATGACAATTGCTTTCAAAACCATGTGTACATCCCACACAAGTCTTCATTTAGGGAAACATTCTTATTGTTTCATTGGTTCTCTAAAATTGTCAAATAAAGAGGTGATTAGAAGCCCCTATTACTTCGTTCTAATTTGATTAGCATCAAAAGGAGCAATTTCATAACTATCGTGTTAAAAACGAGGCGTACATCTCACATAAGTCTTGATTTAGGGAGACCTTCTTATTGATTCATTGGTTCTCTCAAATTATTAAAGAAAGAGGTGATTATCCTATGACTTCGTTCTAGTTTGATTAGCATCAAAATGAGCAATCTTATCACTAGTGCATTTAAAACGATCTGTACATCTCACACAATTCTTCATTTAGGGAGACCTTCTTATTGTTTCATTTGTTCTCTCAAATTGTCAAACTATAGGTGATTATGAGTCCTATTACTTCGTTCTAGTTGAAATTAGCATCAAAAGTAGCAATCTCGTCACTTTTGCATCCAAAACGATGCGTAGATCTTAATCAAGTCATCATTTAGGGAGGCCTTCATATTGTTTCATTGGTTGTTTCAAATTTACAAATAAAGAGGTGATTAAGAATTGTATAACTTTGTTCTACTTTTATTAGCCTCAAAAGGAGAAACCCATGGCTATCGCGTTCAAAATCATGCATACATCTCACACAATTCTTCATTTAGGGAGACTTTTTTTTTCATTGGTTCTCTAAAATTGTCAAAGAAAGAGGTGATTATGAGTCCTATTATTTCGTTCTAGTTAAAATTAGCATCAAAAAGAGCAATCTCATCACTATCACGTCCAAAACGATGCGTTGATCTCACACAAGTCTTCATTTAGGAAGACCTTCATATTGTTTCATTGGTTGTTTCAAAATTTACAAATAAAAGAGGTGATTAGGAGTCCTATAACTTCATTCTAGTTTGATTAGCATCAAAATGAGCAATCCCGTTACTATTACGTTCAAAACGATGCGTACATCTCACACAAGTCTTCATTTAAGGAGACATTCTTATTGTTTCATTGGTTCTCTAAAATTGTCAAAGAAAGAGGTGATTAGGAGTCCTATTACTTCGTTCTAATTTAATTAGCATCAAAAGGAGCAATACCGTGACTATCGCGTTAAAAATGATGCTTACATCTCACACAAGTCTTGATTTACGGAGACCTTCTTATTGTATAATTGGTTTTCTCAAATTGACAAAGAAAGAGGTGACTGTGAGGTCTATGACTTCGTTTTAGATTGATTTACATCAATTACAGCAATCCTATCACTAGTGCCTTCAAAATAATATGTACATCTGACACAAGTCTTCATTTAGGAAGACACTCTTATTGTTTCATTAGTTCTCTCAAATTTTCAAAATATAGGTGATTATGATTCCTATTACTTCGTTCTAGTTGAAAATAGCATCAAAAGGAGCAATCTCATCTCTATCGCGTCCAAAACAATGCGTACATCCCACAAGTCTTCATTTAGGGAGACCTTCATATTGTTTCATTGGTTGTTTCAAATTTACAAAGAAAGAGGTGGTTAAGAGTTGTATTACTTCGTTCTATTTTGATTAGCGTCAAAAGGAGAAACCCATGACTATCGCGTTCAAAACCATGCGTATCTCTCACACAAGTCTTCATTTAGGGAGACCTTCATATTGTTTCATTAGTTCTCTAAAATTGTTAAAGAAAGAGGTGATTAAGAGTCCTATTACTTCGTTCTAATTTGATTAGCATCAAAAGAAGCAATCCCATAACTATCGCATTAAAAACAATGCGTACATCTCACACAAGTCTTGATTTAGGGAGATCTTCTTAATGTTTCATTGGTTCTCTCAAAATATCAAAGAAAGGGGTGATTATGAGTCCTATGACTTCGTTCTAGTTTGATTAGCATCAAAAGGAGCAATTCTATCTCTAGTGCCTTCAAAACGATATGCACATCTCACACAAGTCTTCATTTAGGAAAATCTTCTTATTGTTTCATTAGTTATATCAAATTGTTAAAATATAGGTGATTATGAGTCCTATTACTTCGTTCTAGTTGAAAGTAGCATCAAAAGGAGCTATCCCATCACAATCGCGTCCAAAACGATGCGTAGATCTCACACAAGTCTTCATTTATAGAGACCTTCATATTGTTTCATTGGTTGTTTCAAATTTACAAAGAAATAGGTGATTAAGAGTTGTATTACTTTGCTCTAGTTTGATTAGTGTCAAAAGGAGAAACTCATGACTATCTCGTTCAAAACCATGCGTCCATCTCACACAAGTCTTCATTTAAGGAGACCTTATTTTTTTATTGGTTCTCTAAAATTGTCAAAGAAAGAGGTGATTAGGAGTCCTATAACTTCGTTCTAGTTTGATTAGCATCAAAAGGAGCAATCCTATTATTATCACGTTCAAAACTATGCGTACATCTCACACACAAGTCTTCAATTAAGGAGACCTTCTTATTGTTTCATTGGTTCTCTAAAATTGTTAAAGAAAGAAGTGATTAGGAATCATATTACTTCGTTCTAATTTGATTAGCATCAAAAGGAGCAATCTCATGACTATCGCGTTAAAAACGATGCGTACATCTCACACAAGTCTTGATTTAAGGAGACCATCTAATTGTTTAATTAGTTTTCTCAAATTGTAAAAGAAAGTGTTGACTATGAGGCCTATTACTTTGTTTTAGTTTGATTTACATCAATAGGAGCAATCCTATCACTAGTGCCTTCAAAATGATCCGTACATCTCACACAAGTCTTAATTAAGGGAAACCTTCTTATTGTATCATTAGTTCTCGCAAATTTTCAAAATATAGGTGGTTACGAGTCCTATTAATAATTCGTTCTAGTTGAAATTAGCATCAAAAGGAGCAATCCCATCACTATAGCGTCCAAAACGATGCGTAGATCTGACACAAGTCTTCATTTAGGGAGACCTTCATATTGTTTCATCGGTTGTTTCAAATTTACAAAGAAATAGGTGATTAAGAGTTGTATTTCTTCGTTCTAGTTAGGTTAGCCTCAAAAGGAGAAACCCATGACAATTGCTTTCAAAACCATGTGTACATCCCACACAAGTCTTCATTTAGGGAAACATTCTTATTGTTTCATTGGTTCTCTAAAATTGTCAAATAAAGAGGTGATTAGAAGCCCCTATTACTTCGTTCTAATTTGATTAGCATCAAAAGGAGCAATTCCATAACTATCGTGTTAAAAACGAGGCGTACATCTCACATAAGTCTTGATTTAGGGAGACCTTCTTATTGATTCATTGGTTCTCTCAAATTATTAAAGAAAGAGGTGATTATCCTATGACTTCGTTCTAGTTTGATTAGCATCAAAATGAGCAATCTTATCACTAGTGCATTTAAAACGATCTGTACATCTCACACAATTCTTCATTTAGGGAGACCTTCTTATTGTTTCATTTGTTCTCTCAAATTGTCAAACTATAGGTGATTATGAGTCCTATTACTTCGTTCTAGTTGAAATTAGCATCAAAAGTAGCAATCTCGTCACTTTTGCATCCAAAACGATGCGTAGATCTTAATCAAGTCATCATTTAGGGAGGCCTTCATATTGTTTCATTGGTTGTTTCAAATTTACAAATAAAGAGGTGATTAAGAATTGTATAACTTTGTTCTACTTTTATTAGCCTCAAAAGGAGAAACCCATGGCTATCGCGTTCAAAATCATGCATACATCTCACACAATTCTTCATTTAGGGAGACTTTTTTTTTCATTGGTTCTCTAAAATTGTCAAAGAAAGAGGTGATTATGAGTCCTATTATTTCGTTCTAGTTAAAATTAGCATCAAAAAGAGCAATCTCATCACTATCACGTCCAAAACGATGCGTTGATCTCACACAAGTCTTCATTTAGGAAGACCTTCATATTGTTTCATTGGTTGTTTCAAAATTTACAAATAAAAGAGGTGATTAGGAGTCCTATAACTTCATTCTAGTTTGATTAGCATCAAAATGAGCAATCCCGTTACTATTACGTTCAAAACGATGCGTACATCTCACACAAGTCTTCATTTAAGGAGACATTCTTATTGTTTCATTGGTTCTCTAAAATTGTCAAAGAAAGAGGTGATTAGGAGTCCTATTACTTCGTTCTAATTTAATTAGCATCAAAAGGAGCAATACCGTAACTATCGCGTTAAAAATGATGCTTACATCTCACACAAGTCTTGATTTACGGAGACCTTCTTATTGTATAATTGGTTTTCTCAAATTGACAAAGAAAGAGGTGACTGTGAGGTCTATGACTTCGTTTTAGATTGATTTACATCAATTACAGCAATCCTATCACTAGTGCCTTCAAAATAATATGTACATCTGACACAAGTCTTCATTTAGGAAGACACTCTTATTGTTTCATTAGTTCTCTCAAATTTTCAAAATATAGGTGATTATGATTCCTATTACTTCGTTCTAGTTGAAAATAGCATCAAAAGGAGCAATCTCATCTCTATCGCGTCCAAAACAATGCGTACATCCCACAAGTTTTCATTTAGGGAGACCTTCATATTGTTTCATTGGTTGTTTCAAATTTACAAAGAAAGAGGTGGTTAAGAGTTGTATTACTTCGTTCTATTTTGATTAGCGTCAAAAGGAGAAACCCATGACTATCGCGTTCAAAACCATGCGTATCTCTCACACAAGTCTTCATTTAGGGAGACCTTCATATTGTTTCATTAGTTCTCTAAAATTGTTAAAGAAAGAGGTGATTAAGAGTCCTATTACTTCGTTCTAATTTGATTAGCATCAAAAGAAGCAATCCCATAACTATCGCATTAAAAACAATGCGTACATCTCACACAAGTCTTGATTTAGGGAGATCTTCTTAATGTTTCATTGGTTCTCTCAAAATATCAAAGAAAGGGGTGATTATGAGTCCTATGACTTCGTTCTAGTTTGATTAGCATCAAAAGGAGCAATTCTATCTCTAGTGCCTTCAAAACGATATGCACATCTCACACAAGTCTTCATTTAGGAAAATCTTCTTATTGTTTCATTAGTTATATCAAATTGTTAAAATATAGGTGATTATGAGTCCTATTACTTCGTTCTAGTTGAAAGTAGCATCAAAAGGAGCTATCCCATCACAATCGCGTCCAAAACGATGCGTAGATCTCACACAAGTCTTCATTTATAGAGACCTTCATATTGTTTCATTGGTTGTTTCAAATTTACAAAGAAATAGGTGATTAAGAGTTGTATTACTTTGCTCTAGTTTGATTAGTGTCAAAAGGAGAAACTCATGACTATCTCGTTCAAAACCATGCGTCCATCTCACACAAGTCTTCATTTAAGGAGACCTTATTTTTTTATTGGTTCTCTAAAATTGTCAAAGAAAGAGGTGATTAGGAGTCCTATAACTTCGTTCTAGTTTGATTAGCATCAAAAGGAGCAATCCTATTATTATCACGTTCAAAACTATGCGTACATCTCACACACAAGTCTTCAATTAAGGAGACCTTATTGTTTCATTGGTTCTCTAAAATTGTTAAAGAAAGAAGTGATTAGGAATCCTATTACTTCGTTCTAATTTGATTAGCATCAAAAGGAACAATCTCATGACTATCGCGTTAAAAACGATGCGTACATCTCACACAAGTCTTGATTTAAGGAGACCATCTAATTGTTTAATTAGTTTTCTCAAATTGTAAAAGAAAGTGTTGACTATGAGGCCTATTACTTCGTTTTAGTTTGATTTACATCAATAGGAGCAATCCTATCACTAGTGCCTTCAAAATGATCCGTACATCTCACACAAGTCTTAATTAAGGGAAACCTTCTTATTGTATCATTAGTTCTCGCAAATTTTCAAAATATAGGTGGTTACGAGTCCTATTAATAATTCGTTCTAGTTGAAATTAGCATCAGAAGGAGCAATCCCATCACTATAGCGTCCAAAACGATGCGTAGATCTGACACAAGTCTTCATTTAGGGAGACCTTCATATTGTTTCATCGGTTGTTTCAAATTTACAAAGAAATAGGTGATTAAGAGTTGTATTTCTTCGTTTTAGTTAGGTTAGCGTCAAAAGGAGAAACCCATGACAATTGCTTTCAAAACCATGTGTACATCTCACACAAGTCTTCATTTAGGGAAACATTCTTATTGTTTCATTGGTTCTCTAAAATTGTCAAATAAAGAGGTGATTAGGAGCCCCTATTACTTCGTTCTAATTTGATTAGCATCAAAAGGAGCAATTCCATAACTATCGTGTTAAAAACGAGGCGTACATCTCACATAAGTCTTGATTTAGGGAGACCTTCTTATTGATTCATTGGTTCTCTCAAATTATTAAAGAAAGAGGTGATTATCCTATGACTTCGTTCTAGTTTGATTAGCATCAAAATGAGCAATCCTATCACTAGTGCATTTAAAACGATCTGTACATCTCACACAATTCTTCATTTAGGGAGACCTTCTTATTGTTTCATTTGTTCTCTCAAATTGTCAAACTATAGGTGATTATGAGTCCTATTACTTCGTTCTAGTTGAAATTAGCATCAAAAGTAGCAATCTCGTCACTTTCGCATCCAAAACGATGCGTAGATCTTAATCAAGTCATCATTTAGGGAGGCCTTCATATTGTTTCATTGGTTGTTTCAAATTTACAAATAAAGAGGTGATTAAGAATTGTATAACTTTGTTCTACTTTTATTAGCCTCAAAAGGAGAAACCCATGGCTATCGCGTTCAAAATCATGCATACATCTCACACAATTCTTCATTTAGGGAGACTTTTTTTTTTCATTGGTTCTCTAAAATTGTCAAAGAAAGAGGTGATTATGAGTCCTATTATTTCGTTCTAGTTAAAATTAGCATCAAAAAGAGCAAACTCATCACTATCACGTCCAAAACGATGCGTTGATCTCACACAAGTCTTCATTTAGGAAGACCTTCATATTGTTTCATTGGTTGTTTCAAAATTTACAAATAAAAGAGGTGATTAGGAGTCCTATAACTTCATTCTAGTTTGATTAGCATCAAAATGAGCAATCCCGTTACTATTACGTTCAAAACGATGCGTACATCTCACACAAGTCTTCATTTAAGGAGACATTCTTATTGTTTCATTGGTTCTCTAAAATTGTCAAAGAAAGAGGTGATTAGGAGTCCTATTACTTCGTTCTAATTTGATTAGCATCAAAAGGAGCAATACCGTGACTATCGCGTTAAAAATGATGCTTACATCTCACACAAGTCTTGATTTACGGAGACCTTCTTATTGTATAATTGGTTTTCTCAAATTGACAAAGAAAGAGGTGACTGTGAGGTCTATGACTTCGTTTTAGATTGATTTACATCAATTACAGCAATCCTATCACTAGTGCCTTCAAAATAATATGTACATCTGACACAAGTCTTCATTTAGGAAGACACTCTTATTGTTTCATTAGTTCTCTCAAATTTTCAAAATATAGGTGATTATGATTCCTATTACTTCGTTCTAGTTGAAAATAGCATCAAAAGGAGCAATCTCATCTCTATCGCGTCCAAAACAATGCGTACATCCCACAAGTCTTCATTTAGGGGGACCTTCATATTGTTTCATTGGTTGTTTCAAATTTACAAAGAAAGAGGTGATTAAGAGTTGTATTACTTCGTTCTATTTTGATTAGCGTCAAAAAGAGAAACCCATGAATATCGCGTTCAAAACCATGCAAACATCTCACACAAGTCTTCATTTAGGGAGATCCTCTTATTGTTTCATTGGTTCTCTTAAATTGTCAAAGAAAGAGGTGATTAGGAGTCCTATTACTTCGTTCTAATTTATTAGCATCAAAAGGAGCAATCCCATGACTATCGCGTTAAAAACGATGCGTACATCTCACACAAGTCTTGATTTAAGGCGACCTTATTGTTTAATTGGTTTTCTCAAATTGACAAATAAAGAGGTAACTGTGAGGTCTATGACTTCGTTTTAGCTTGATTTACATCAATTGCAGTAATCCTATCACTAGTGCCTTCAAAATGATATGTACATCTCACACAAGTCTTCATTTAGGAAGACACTTTTATTGTTTCATTAGTTCTCTCAAATTTTCAAAATAAAGGTGATTATGAGTTCTATTAATTCGTTCTAGTTGAAATTAGCAACAAAAGGAGCAATCCCATCACTATCGCGTCCAAAACGATGCGTAGATCTCACACAAGTCTTCATTTAAGGACACCTTCATATTGTTTCATTGGTTGTTTCAAATTTACAAAGAAAGAGGTGATTAGCAGTCCTATTACTTCGTTCTAATTTGATTAGCATCAAAAGGAGCAATCCCATAACTATCGCGTTAAAAACGATCGTACATCTCACACAAGTTTTTATTTAGGGAGACCTTCTTATTGTTTCATTGGTTCTCTCAAATTATCAAAGAAAGAGGTGATTATGAGTCCTATGACTTCGTTCTAGTTTTATTAGCATCAATAGGAGCAATCCTATCACTAGTGCCTTCAAAACGATCTGTATATCTCACACAAGTCTTCATTTAGGGAGACCTTCTTATTATATTATTAGTTCTATCAAATTGTCAAAATATCGGTTATTATGTGTCCTATTACTTCGTTCTTGTTGAAATTAGCATCAAAAGGAGCTATCCCATCACTATCGTGTCCAAAACGATGCGTAGATCTCACACAAGTCTTCATTTTGTGATACCTTCATATTGGTTCGTTGGTTATTTCAAATTTACAAAGAAAGAGGTGATTTGTTGTATTAATTCGTTATAGTTTGATTAGCGTCAAAAGGACCCATGACTATCGCATTCAAAACATTGCGTACATCTCACACAAGTCTTCATTTAGGGAGACCTTCTTATTGCTTCATTTGTTCTCTAAAATTGTCAAAGAAAGAGGTGACTAGGAGTCCTATTATTTCGTTCTAATTTGATTAGCATTAAAAGGATCCCATAACTATCGCGTTAAAAACGATGCATACATCTCATACAAGTTTTGATTTAGGGAGACCTTCTTATTGTTTCATTTGTTCTCTCTAATTATCAAAAAAAGAGGTGATTATGAGTCCTATGATTTCGTTCTAGTTTGATTAGCATCAAAAGGAGCAATCCTGTCACTAGTTCCTTCAAAACGATCTTACATCTCACACAAGTCTTCATTTAGGGAGACCTTCATATTATTTCATTGGTTGTTTCAAATTTACAAAGAAAGAGGTGATTAAGAGTTGTATTACTTCGTTCAAATTTGATTAGCGTAAAAAGGAGAAACCTATGACTATCACGTTCAAAACCATACGTACATCTCACACAAGTCTTTATTTTGGTAGACCTTCTTATTGTTTCATTGGTTCTCTAAAATTGTCAAAGAAAAAGGTGATTATGACGCCTATGACTTTGTTTTTGTTTGATTTACAACTATAGGAGCAATCTTATCACTAGTGCCTTCAAAATGATCCGTACATCTAACACAAGTCTTAATTAAGGAAGACCTTCTTGTTGTTTCATTAGTTCTCTCAAATTTTCAAAATATAGGTGATTATGAGTCCTATTACTTCGTTCTAGTTAAAATTAGCATCAAAAGGAGCAATCCCATCACTATTGCGTCCAAAACTATGCGTAGATCTCACACAAGTCTTCATTTTGGGAGACCTTCATATTGTTTCATTGGTTGTTTCAAATTTACAACGAAAGAGGTGATTAAGAGTTGTATTACTTCGTTCTAGTTTGATTAGCATCAAAAGAAGAAACCCATGACTATCGCGTTCAAAACCATACGTACATCTCACACAAGTCTTCATTTAGGGAGACCTTCTTATTGTTTCATTGGTTCTCTAAAATTGTCAAAGAAAGAGGTGATTAGGAGTCCTATTACTTCATTCTACTTTGATTAGTTTCAAAAAGAGTAATCATAACTATCGTGTTAAAAACGATGCGTACATCTCATACAAGTCTTGATTTAGGGAGAACTTCTTATTGTTTCATTGGTTCAATCCAATTATAAAAGAAAGAGGTTGTTATGAGTCATATGACTTTGTTCTAGTTTGATTAACATCAAAAGGAATATTCCTATCACTAGTGCCTTGAAAACGATCTGTACATCTCACACAAGTCTTCATTTAGGGAGACCTTCTTATTGTTTCATTAGTTCTCTCAAATTGTCAAAATATAGGTTATTATGAGTCCTATTACTTCGTTCTAGTTGAAATTAGCATCAAAAGGAGCAATCCCATCACTATCGCGTCTAACACGATGCGTAAATCTCCCACAAGTCTACATTTAGGGAGACCTTCATATTGTTTCATTGATTATTTCAAATTTATAAAGAAAGAGGTGATTAAGAGTTGTATTACTTTGTTCTACTTTGATTAGCATTAAAAGGAGAAACCCATGACTATCGCGTTCAAAACCATGCGTACATCTCACACAAGTCTTCATTTAGGGAGACCTTCTTATTGTTTCATTGGTTCTCTAAAATTGTCAAAGAATGAGGTGATTAGGAGCCCTATAACTTCGTTCTAGTTTGATTTGCAACAAAAGTAGCAATCCCATTACTATCAAAAGGAGCAATCCCGTTACTATCACGTTCAAAACGATGCGTATATCTCACACAAGTCTTCATTTAAGGAGACCTTCTTATTGTTTCATTGATTCTCTAAAATTGTCAAAGAACTGATTAGCAGTCCTATTACTTAGTTCTAATTTCTCTAGCATCAAAAGGGGCAATCCCATGACTATGGTGTTAAAAATGATGTGTACATCTCACTCAAGTCTTGATTTAGGGAGACCTTATTGCTTAATTGGTTTTCTCAAACTGTCAAAGAAAGAGGTGATTATGAGGCCTATGACTTTGTTTTCGTTTGATTTACATCAATAGGAGCAATCCTATCACTAGTGCCTTCAAAATGATCCGTACATCTCACAACAAGTCTTAATTAGGGGAGACCTTCTTATTATTTTATTAGTTCTCTCAAATTTTCAAAATATACGTGATTATGAATCCTATTACTTCGTTCTAGTTGAAATTAGCATCAAAAGGAGCTATCCCATCACTAAAGCGTCCAAAACGAGACGTAGATCTTACACAAGTCTTCATTTAGGGATACCTTCATATTGTTTAATTGGTTGTTTCAAATTTACAAAGAAAGATGTGATTAAGGGTTGTATTACTTTGTTCTACTTTGTTTAGCGTTAAAAGGAGAAACCCATGACTATCGCGTTCAAAACCATGCGTACATGTCACACAAGTTTTCATTTAGGGAGACCTTATTGTTTCATTGGTTTTCTAAAATTGTCAAAGAATGAGGTGATTAGGAGTCCTATAACTTCGTTCTTGTTTGATTTGCAACAAAAGTAGCAATCCCATTACTATCAAAAGGAGCAATCCCGTTACTATCACGTTCAAAACGATGCGTACATCTCACACAAGTCTTCATTTAAGGAGACCTTCTTATTGTGTCATTGGTTCTCTAAAATTGTCAAAGAACTGATTAGCAGTCCTATTACTTAGTTCTAATTTCTCTAGCATCAAAATGAGCAATCATATGACTATGGCGTTAAAAATGATGTGTACATCTCACTCAAGTCTTGATTTAGGGAGACCTTATTGTTTAATTGGTTTTCTCAAATTGTCAAAGAAAGAGATGATTATGAGGCCTATGACTTTGTTTTAGTTTGATTTACATCAATAGGAGCAATCCTATCACTAGTGCCTTCAAAATGATCCGTACATCTCACAACAAATCTTATGAGTCCTATTACTTCGTTCTAGTTAAAATTAGCATCAAAAGGAGCAATCCCATCACTATCGCGTCCAAAACGATGTGTAGATCTCACACAAGTCTTCATTTAGGGAGACCTTCATATTGTTTCATTGGTTGTTTCAAATTTATAAAGAAATAGGTGTTTAAGGGTTGTATTACTTCGTTCTAGTTTGATTAGCGTCAGAAGGAGAAACCTATGACTATCGCGTTTAAAACCATGCGTACATCTCACACAAGTCTTCATTTAGGGAGACCTTCTTATTGTTTCATTGGTTCTCTAAAATTGTCAAAGAAAGAGGTGAATAGGAGTCCTATTACTTTGTTCTAATTTGATTAGCCTCAAAAAGAGCAATCCCATAACTGTCGCGTTAAAAACGATGCGTATATCTCACACAAGTATTGATTTAAGGGTTCTTATTGTTTCATTAGTTGTCTAAAATTGTCAAAAAACGAGGTGATTAGGAGTCCTATAATTTCGTTCTAGTTTGATTAGCATCAAAAGGAGCAATCCCATTACTATCACGTTCAAAACAATGCATACATCTCACACAAGTCTTCATTTAAGGAGACCTTCTTATTGTTTCATTGGTTCAATAAAATTGTTAAAGAAAGAGGTGATTAGCATGTCTATTACTTCGTTCTAATTTGATTAGCATCAAAAGAAACAATTCCATAACTATCGCGTTAAAAATGATGCGTACATCTCACACAAGTCTTGATTTAGGAAGACCTTCCTATTATTTTATTGGTTTTCTCAAATTGTCAATGAAAGTGGTGATTATGAGGCCTATGACTTTGTTTTAGTTTGATTTACATAAATAGAGCAATCTTATCACTAGTGCCTTCAAAATGATTCGTACATCTCACACAAGTCTTAATTAAGGAATACCTTCTTATTGTTTCATTAGTTCTCTCAAATTTTAAAAATATAGGTGATTATGAGTCCTATTAATTCGTTCTAGTTAAAATTAGCATCAAAAGTAGCAATCCCATCATTATCGCGTCCAAAACGATGTGTAGATCTGACACAAGTCTTCATTTAGGGAGACCTTCATATTGTTTCATTGGTTGTTTCAAATTTACAAAGAAGGAGGTGATTAAGAGTTGTATTACTTCGTTCTAGTTTGATTAGAGTCTAAAGAAGAAACCCATGACTATCGCGTTCAAAACCATGCGTACATCTCACACAAGTCTTCATTTAGGGAGACCTTCTTATTGTTTCATTGGTTCTCTAAAATTGTCGAAGAAAGAGGTGATTAGGAGTCCTATTACTTCGTTATAATTTGATTAGCTTCAAAAGAAATAATCCCATCACTATCGTGTTAAAAACGATGCGTACATCTCATACAAGTCTTGATTTAGGGAGAACTTCTTATTGTTTCATTGGTTCAATTAAATTATAAAAGAAAGAGGTGATTATGTGTCCTATGACTTCGTTCTAGTTTGATTAACATCAAAAGGAGTAATCCTATCACTAGTGCCTTCAAAACGATCTATACATCTCACACAAGTCTTCATTTATGGAGACCTTCTTATTGTTTCATTAGTTCTCTCAAAATTTTAAAATATAGGTTATTATGAGTCCTATTACTTCGTTCTAGTTGAAATTAGCATCAAAAGAAGCTATCCTATCACTAAAGCGTCCAAAACGATGCGTAGATCTTACACAAATCTTCATTTAGGGAGACATTCATATTGTTTCATTGGTTGTTTCAAATTTATAAAGAAAGAGGTGATTAAGATTTGTATTACTTTTTTTTTCCCGTTAAAGTTAGACTGTAATAAGAAATAAAATGGTGTTACATACTCAAGGGAGCCCCAATCAAGGTATAGCATAGACATCAAAGGACATGCCCTTTGATGTCATGACTATATAAGATAAAGAGCCAAAACAAGCAACAAACCGCAACAAACCGCCAAGCAGGTAACAAATCAGAGAAACACCCAAAAGGACCTAAACATAAGGAACCCAACAACCCAACAACAGGAATGGGCAGCCGGTGAAAAGAGGCCCACAATCAAGCCAATAGCCAAACCCCGCCCAAACAGCAGCAACAAAGCTTCAAACCAAGAAGTGCACGCGGTGAACAGAACGGTAAGCCCACCAGCAAACCTTTAAGCCACAGACCCCAAGAGAGTCCCACAAAGCAATCTGATTACAAGAATCCATGGGAGCAGACCCAAGGCTACCGCCTTGCCACAACAGGAGGTAGCCATATAGCAAATCCCTTTGTGTACCACATACATAGCCCCGAACCGAAGCAGCTCCATACAGCCCCATACAGCCCCAATACAAAACCAAGCCATCCTTAGCCATCCTCGAAATGGCCAGTCAACAGCCAACCGTGGGCCCTTGCATCAGCCAAAACCATTAAGAATCCTGCCAGACCCAGCACCTTGAACAAACCAATGCAGACCAATATCAAAAAAAGAAATCAAATTGCAAGTTGAGTAATTCATGGCCGGTCTTTCACTTTTTGGAATTTGTGAACGGAATGAAGCTTGCATTCCACAATCTGCATCACAGTAGAAGCAATAGTCCTAACCGGAGAAGCCCCTCTGTCATGGATTCTAGCATTTCTTGATAGTAGTGTGCATACAAGCCAATCATGTATGATGATAAAGCACGTACTTTGTAAACAATCTTATTTATTTATTAATAAAATATTCATTTATTAAAGGCATTTAATTATCTACATGTTGCTGTTTTTATAATATGTAAATAACCCATAGTTTTAAGCAATGCTTTTAGAATCATGATGATGATCATGCTAATGAGATCTAATTCTTAGAAAGTTTTAAAACTAAAATAGTTCCCAATCGTGGGATTACTAAAAAGGGGATTAGTAAATCCGGATAGATTGGTACATATGTTTCTTGCTCATTGGATGAGGATAATTGATCTCATGATCATTTGTGTGGAGACACTAAAGCAAGTATGTAGGTGCTTATTGGAGAATAAGTTCACTGAACGTGATTCGCTATGGAATACCTAATGGAGATTTACTCGCCTGTCAATAGGAATTCCTAATGTGATAGTAGTACAAGTAATCCTTGGACTTGAGATCATCATAGTATCTTGTATGTAACAAATTATACTTTGACTTATTCCTTAAGACCTTTTAAGGCATATATAGGGTATGCTTGGGTATAATGAGTTACATATGGAGATAATGAATGATCAATAAAGAATCTACCACCTCTAGTAAAAGAGGAGATATGTCCTATGTGATTCGTTAAATGACAACCCAGGAATCCTTGGCCAAGGTGAAATGAAATTAGAAAGGAGTTTCTAATTTGCATTATTTGGAGTTGTGCATTTTCTAATCGAAATACATATAATTAAATAAAATAAGACTTGACAGTAAATCCATGTCTTATATTTAATTGGGACATTGTATGGTGGAAGGATTGAATTGTACGGTAACTATTTACTCACAGGTTCTTTTTGATTAATGTTGAAATCTATATTATCTGGAAAGTCGTTGATCGCTAGGGAGGCTTATCCCTATTGTAGAATAAATATTATTTATTTAAATAAATTATTAGTTTAATTTATTTATTTAAATAAGATTAAAATTGTTTTAATTGATTTATTCACAACCGGTTTAATATGGAGAACCTAAAGGGTCACACCATAAAAGGAAGAATAATTATTTAAGAAGGTAATGGCATAATCGTAATAATGCATTAAGTATAATTAATTTAATCTATGGTGATAGAATAAATTAAATAGCTTAATGTTTATTATTTAATATTTTGGAAATATTAAATATAAATTAATAAGAGGAGTCTTATTAATATTATTACAATTATTATTATTTTAATTTCTAAAGGAGTTTAGTAATTAATTTAATATTTAGTACTCTCATTTATTCCTAATAAGATTAGGAGACAAATTAATTAAATGAATTTAATTAATTATTCCCATGTGATGGGAAGCCTAAATTAATTAAAGGAGTTTAATTAATTAAAAGAAATCTCATGTCTAATAGGATTAGAAGGGTTGACCAATGTCTATATAAGAGAAGTCTTATAATAGATATTAGATTGATGTAATTCCAATTGTTGGAGAATACTCCTTTTCTATAGAGGATAGAAAACTAAGGTTAAGCCAAACACCCTCCTTCTTGATAATTCATCTTCCTTGGTGGATCACCTCTAGAGGCCAAACACTTGGGTGGCTAACGTTGATCAAAGAAAGGAATCTAACCCGAAAATTCAAGGAGATCACGAAGAACAAGGAGTTGAACTAGTACCTGTGGAAGCTTCGTTCTACAAGGGTATGATTCCATAACTTCTTATTTATCGTTTTAAATTAATAATTTGCATAAAGGATGATCCGGGTAATGGTTTTGTAGAAATTTTTTTTAAACTCTGATATACCATGCTTCCGCTAATTTTTGCAATTTGATTGCGTCACGATTTCGTACAAACCCAACAGTGGCATCAGAGCCAAATCTTTATGCAATTATTAATTTATTTTTGATTTCATATACATATGGGTATGTATTTAAAATAATTTATTGGGCATAATTTTATTGTATAAAATTATTATTTTTTTTTTTTTTAAAAAAAAAAAAAAAAAAAGACTTTTTTTGGGACGAATCACAATTTTTTTTTGGTGCTAATCTTGAATTCTGCAAAGAAAAAGTGTTGTCTCTTTCTTACTCCAAAAAAAAGGTGACCCATCATGAAAGGACTTTTTTAATAAACCTGCAGGACTCTTTTAATAAAAGAAGGTGACTTCTTTTTAAAAAATAAATATGATATATTTATATATTATATTCTAAATAATTTTATAATTAAAATAAAGAGTTTATTTTAATCTTGAAATTGGATTTCATGCAATTTAAAATTGCCCATTAAATGATACTCATATATATATGGAATGTTTTAATTCATGAGATGAATATTTATTTATTGATATATATGGTGATATGTATGAAAATAAATGGGGATTGATTATGGACTATTTGACCAATGTGATTGGATTTTATTTTAGTTGAATGCTTGAATGAATGAGTTTTATTAAATGGGGTCTGCGTACCTCGTCTTCTCTAATTTTTTTTTCTTGATGTAAAATTCTATCTCCTTCCTATGTACTTCCCCTTGACTGTTGATCAAGGTTTCTATTTAAATTAAATAGTTTAATGTAATAAGAATAGTTAGAATTATCTTGAAGAAATTGGAGACCAAGGAGCAAGGAGCGCGTGAAGACCCGTTTGTATGGAGCCCGAGTTTAAATGTAATAGTTATATTTAAATTTAAATTCTTGCACTCCTAGGTTTGACCTTTTGGTTCACTTGGTGGCTCTAGTGAACCAAACTAGAATAAAAGTCCATAATCAATCCGGGTAGAATATAATATTCTATATTGCATGCTAAATATTATATATATTATATTTTATGCAAACATGCTTCGCATGTTTAATAAAATGACGCGTATTTTATATATATATGTGCATGCGCGCTAAACAAGATGAAACAAATAATAACAAACCCCTCAAAGAAATAATATTAAGTCTGAAGCGTTCAATGATATTTGGAATATCGAACGTCGCCTTCTAGCATGATAAATTAATAGAGTATTAAATATTTAATATGAGCTTGTTGTGCTATCCACAAGGCGAGTATTGCGTATTTAAGATGTTAATTAATCACATTTGATGCTTATCAAGAAAATTGAACGATCTAGTCTTGTTGTGCTATCCACAAGGACGAACATTTTTCTTTTTTGAATTTATGGAAGTGCTAGGTTGGACTTAACTTAAATCATTTTAGTTCGGATGTGCACACACTTGACCATTATGATTTAAGAGGCAAAATAAAAGGAGTTATATAGTGTTGTAATTGACAAGAGTTGTCTACCTATTTATTTGTATATCGCTTGTTGTGCTATCCACAAGGTTGTATACATTTGAAATGGGATCCTTATTCTCACTAGCAAATCTTTAATTAGATGTTGCCGAACTATATAAGTGAGGGTAATATAGTTTGATGAAAATAGTGGGAGATACCAATTTAAAATAAAGACCTAAATTTATTTTGGTATGCAAAATTAATAAAATGAATGTTTGCTAAAATGTTATTTTTCACATGCAGAATTTTAAAAATGTCTAAATCACTAATCTCACTACGAAGCATACTTGATGCAAACAAGCTTACCGGGCCGAATTATGAGGACTGGCTAAGAAATCTGAGAATTTTTCTCACTGCTGAAAAGATTTCTTATGTCCTAAATTCAACTGTCCCTGAATCTGTTTCAGAAACAGCCTCTGAGGAAGAGATTGCCACTTTCAATAAGTGGCAAGATGATGCATCTGTGGCTCAATGCATCATGCTCGCATCCATGAATAACGAGCTTCAGCGTCAGCACGAAAAAATGGATGCTCCTGCTATGCTGCTTCACCTCAAGGAGTTGTATGGTGAACAGAGTAGGACTGCTAGATATGAGATATCTAAGGAGCTCTTCCGATCTCGGATGACCGAGGGTACTGCCGTCGAGACTCATGTCCTGAAAGTGATCAATTTGATTGAACGCCTTGGACAGCTTGGGTTCGTCATGGATGGGGAGTTGAGTCAAGACTTGGTCTTGCAGTCACTCCCTGAGACCTTCTCGCAGTTTGTGGTTAATTTTCACATGAATAAGCTAGATGTCAGCTTGCCTGAGCTGCTTAACATGCTGAAAACTGCAGAAGGTCACTTCCCATCCAAGAAGAACCATATCTTGATGGTGGATTCTTCCAATAAAAGGAAGAGACCTAAGGTATCTTCTGAAAAGAAGAAATCCAAGAAGGCTAAGGGAAAGGGGAAAGAAAAGGAACAAAAGAAACCTGAACCAGCTAAAGGAATGTGCTTTCATTGCAACAAGCCGGGACATTGGAAAAGGAACTGCAAGAAGTATCTAGCAGAGAAGAAGCTTGGAGAAGCTTCGACTTCCAATCAAGGTTTGTTTATGATTGAAATTAATTTTTCTGAAAGTCATAATTCTACTTGGGTATTGGATACCGGC
Source organism: Panax stipuleanatus (assembly GCA_020205555.1). Taxonomy (NCBI): domain Eukaryota; kingdom Viridiplantae; phylum Streptophyta; class Magnoliopsida; order Apiales; family Araliaceae; genus Panax; species Panax stipuleanatus. Next base: position 105,992 of record JAINUT010003067.1, read on the forward strand.
TGTGGTTCTCACATATGTAATACTGTGCAGGGACTGGTCAGAAGTAGAAAGCTGAACAATGATGAGGTGATCCTACGAGTGGGGAATGGAGCAAAGGTTGCTGCATTAGCTGTAGGAACTTATTATTTAGCAATGCCTTCGGGCAAGTCCATTTATCTTAATAATTGTTATTATGTTTCGAATATTATTAAAAACATTATTTCAATTTCTGTATTGGATATGGAAGGATTTAACGTTGTTATAAAGAACAATAGTTGTTCTATTTATAAAGACGATGTTTTATATGGTATTGGAAATTTGCGAAATGGACTTTATACACTTGACTTACAAGAAAATATATTTCAAATTGAACAAACTAAGAAAAGAAAAAGAGATGATATTAATTATACCTACATGTGGCACTGTAGACTCGGTCATATCAATGAAACAAGATTATCCAAGTTGCATAAAGATGGGCTCCTCTAGCTATCCGATTATGAATCATATCCAACTTGTGAATCTTTTCTCATGGGTAAAATGACTAAATCTCCTTTTAGTGGAAGAGGAGAAAGAGTTACAGAGTTGTTGGCATTGATTCACACAGACGTTTGTGGGCCTATGACAACAAGTGCACGGGGTGGGTATTCTTATTTTATTACTTTCACTGATGATCACTCAAGATTTGGATATGTGTATTTAATGAAATACAAGTCAGAATCATTTGAAAAGTTCAAAGAGTTCAGAAGTGAAGTAGAGAAACAAACGGGCAAGAGTATAAAGATACTTCGATCAGATCGAGGCGGAGAATACTTAAGCGGTGAGTTTCTCAATTGTCTCAAAGAAAATGGTATAATCTCACAATGGACTCCTCCAGGTACACCACAGTTAAATGGAGTATCTGAAAGGAGAAATCGAACACTGTTAGACATGGTTCGATCCATGATGAGTTTTACCGACCTTCCAATTTCCTTCTGGGGATATGCCCTAGAAACGGCTGCATACCTACTTAACAAGGTACCTACCAAATCCGTCCCAAAGACTCCATATGAGATGTGGAAGGGGAGGAAACCAAATCTTAAGCATGTTAAGACTTGGGGTTGTCCAGCTTATGTCAAAAAGTTTGAACATGATAAGCTACAGACTAAATCCGAAAAGTGTAGATTTGTGGGATACCCTAAAGAAACTGTAGGGTATTATTTCTATCATCTAACTGATCAAAAGGTGTTTGTTGCGAAACATGCTGCCTTCTTGGAAAAGGAGTTTATCCATGAAGGGGTCAGTGGGAGTAAGATATATCTTGAAGAAGTTCAAGAACCACAAATTACCACGGATCAAAGTCAGGTACCTGACCAAGTAGAAGAACCTACTATACCACACCCTGTTCGTAAATCTTGGAAAGTACCGAAGATACCTGAGAGGTATGGATTCGTTATAGAGGATGACGATGAGGTACACATCATGAATGATGATGATCCATTGAATTACGAACAGGCCATGAGTAATAAAGACTCAGGGAAATGGCTTGAAGCCATGAAATCCGAAATGGACTCCATGTATGAAAACAAAGTATGGACTTTGGTTTCACCACCTGAAGGCATTAAGCCTATTGGGTGTAAATGGGTCTTTAAAAGAAAGACTGGAGCGGACGGCAAGGTGGAGACCTATAAGGCCCGACTGGTTGCAAAAGGTTTCAAACAAAGACAAGGAGTTGATTATGATGAAACCTTTTCACCAGTAGCTATGCTCAAGTCCATTCGGATTTTGCTTGCAATTGCAGCTTATAACGACTATGAGATCTGGCAGATGGACGTGAAAACGGCCTTCCTCAATGGAAAACTTGAGGAGGATGTGTATATGACACAGCCAGAGGGATTTGTTTCAAAGGTTGGAATAAATCAAGTCTGTAAGCTGCAACGATCCATTTATGGATTGAAGCAAGCTTCTCGTAGATGGAACATTCGTTTTGATGAGACAATCAAAGAGTTTGATTTTATCAAAAATGACGATGAACCATGTGTGTACAAGAAGGTTAGTGGGAGCGTAATTTCATTCCTTGTATTATATGTTGATGATATATTACTGATAGGGAATGACATTCCTATGCTACAATCAATTAAAATCTGGTTATCTAAACACTTCTCCATGAAGGACTTGGGAGAAGCATCCTATATTTTGGGGATAAAGATCTATAGAGATAGATCTAAAAGGATGCTTGGTTTATCCCAAGGAACGTACATTGATACGATGCTAAAGAGGTTTAGCATGGAAGATTCCAAAAGAGGTCTCATGCCGATGAGCCATGGAATACATCTCTCCAAGAAACAGGCCCCAAAGACACCTGAGGAGAGAGACCGTATGAGTAAGATCCCTTATGCTTCTGCAATAGGATCTATCATGTACGGTATGATATGTACTAGACCGGATGTTGCTCATGCACTTAGTGTAACGAGCAGATACCAGTCGAATCCTGGAGAAGAGCACTGGAAGGCAGTGAAAAATATCCTAAAGTACTTGAGAAGGACTAAAGATATTTTTCTTGTCTACGGTGGGTCTGAATTAAAACTCGAGGGCTTCACAGACTCAAGTTTTCAAACGGACCAAGATGACAGTAAATCTGTTTCGGGGTATGTTTTACCTTGAACGGAGGCGCAGTGAGTTGGAAGAGTTCCAAGCAGCAAACAGTTGTTGATTCAGTGACAGAGGCAGAGTATATAGCTGCAAGTGAAGCTGCAAAGGAAGCTGTTTGGATGAAGAAGTTCATAACTGAACTTGGTGTGGTTCCTAGCATTGGAGAAGCAGTTCCCGTTTACTGTGACAACACAGGAGCAGTTGCACAGGCTAAGGAACCCAGGTCTCATCAGAAATCTAAACACGTGTTGCGGCGATTTCACTTGATCAGGGAGATCATTGAAAGAGGAGACGTCACCTTGGAGCGTGTAGACTCTCAAGATAACATTGCAGATCCATTTACTAAAGCTTTAACACAACAGCAGTTTGATCGTCACTTAGAGAAGATGTGTATGAGATACCATGGCGATTGGCTTTAGTGCAAGTGGGAGATTGATAGTAGTGTGCATACAAGCTAATCATGTATGATGATAAAGCACGTACTTTGTAAATAATCTTATTTATTTATTAATAAAATATTCATTTATTAAAGGCATTTAATTATCTACATGTTGCTGTTTTTATAATATGTAAATAACCCATAGTTTTAAGCAATGCTTTTAGAATCATGATGATGATCATGCTAATGAGATCTAATTCTTAGAAAGTTTTAAAACTAAAATAGTTCCCAATCGTGGGATTACTAAAAAGGGGATTAGTAAATCCGGATAGATTGGTACATATGTTTCTTGCTCATTGGATGAGGATGATTGATCTCATGATCATTTGTGTGGAGACACTAAAGCAAGTATGTAGGTGCTTATTGGAGAATAAGTTCACTGAACGTGATTCGCTATGGAATACCTAATGGAGATTTACTCGCCTGTCAATAGGAATTCCTAATGTGATAGTAGTACAAGTAATCCTTGGACTTGAGATCATCATAGTATCTTGTATGTAACAAATTATACTTTGACTTATTCCTTAAGACCTTTTAAGGCATATATAGGGTATGCTTGGGTATAATGAGTTACATATGGAGATAATGAATGATCAATAAAGAATCTACCACCTCTAGTAAAAGAGGAGATATGTCCTATGTGATTCGTTAAATGACAACCCAGGAATCCTTGGCCAAGGTGAAATGAAATTAGAAAGGAGTTTCTAATTTGCATTATTTGGAGTTGTGCATTTTCTAATCGAAATACATATAATTAAATAAAATAAGACTTGACAGTAAATCCATGTCTTATATTTAATTGGGACATTGTATGGTGGAAGGATTGAATTGTACGGTAACTATTTACTCATAGGTTCTTTTTGATTAATGTTGAAATCTATATTATCTGGAAAGTCGTTGATCGCTAGGGAGGCTTATCCCTATTGTAGAATAAATATTGTTTATTTAAATAAATTATTAGTTTAATTTATTTATTTAAATAAGATTAAAATTGTTTTAATTGATTTATTCACAACCGGTTTAATATGGAGAACCTAAAGGGTCACACCATAAAAGGAAGAATAATTATTTAAGAAGGTAATGGCATAATCGTAATAATGCATTAAGTATAATTAATTTAATCTATGGTGATAGAATAAATTAAATAGCTTAATGTTTATTATTTAATATTTTGGAAATATTAAATATAAATTAATAAGAGGAGTCTTATTAATATTATTACAATTATTATTATTTTAATTTCTAAAGGAGTTTAGTAATTAATTTAATATTTAGTACTCTCATTTATTCCTAATAAGATTAGGAGACAAATTAATTAAATGAATTTAATTAATTATTCTCATGTGATGGGAAGCCTAAATTAATTAAAGGAGTTTAATTAATTAAAAGAAATCCCATGTCTAATAGGATTAGAAGGGTTGACCAATGTCTATATAAGAGAAGTCTTATAATAGATATTAGATTGATGTAATTCCAATTGTTGGAGAGTACTCCTTTTCTATAGAGGATAGAAAACTAAGGTTAAGCCAAACACCCTCCTTCTTGATAATTCATCTTCCTTGGTGGATCACCTCTAGAGGCCAAACACTTGGGTGGCTAACGTTGATCAAAGAAAGGAATCTAACCCGAAAATTCAAGGAGATCACGAAGAACAAGGAGTTGAACTAGTACCTGTGGAAGCTTCGTTCTACAAGGGTATGATTCCATAACTTCTTATTTATCGTTTTAAATTAATAATTTGCATAAAGGATGATCCGGGTAATGGTTTTGTAGAAATTTTTTTTAAACTCTGATATACCATGCTTCCGCTAATTTTTGCAATTTGATTGCGTCACGATTTCGTACAAACCCAACATTTCTTTCCTGCCAGATATGATATACAACCGCAGCAAATCCTAGATGCAGTATTCCTTGGTGAATAGGAGTATGGGGTTCGGAGATGAGGAAGGAAGTAATTGAGGACCAACTCCTGGAGATTCCCCTCCAGCCACAATGACGAAGCACCATGATCAGTAGTTGATAGGAGTAAGGGCAGTTGAAAAAGAGATGGTTAAAGGATTCATACTGAGCATTGCGTAAGGAGCAGCTGGGGTTTACACCCAGACCAAACCGGGATAGCCTATCCAAGGTATGCAAACCATTTTGGAAAGCAAGCCAGAAGATAAAAGAATACCTTGGGGGGATGAAAGAAAGCCAGATGATTTTATCCCAAGGCACAGAATTACCTGAAGTTCGAAGGGTCCTCCAGATGGTAGTAGTTGAAACCCTAGGGGCCTTAAAGTTATCCCAACAGATGGAGTCCTCCTTTGTAGAGTCACACCTTATTGCCTGAGAGAGCATATGCCGAAATTCAATAACCTCATGATGATTAGAGGTAGGAAGAACCCAGTTTGAGTTACAAATGATGCTGCTAACCATGGCATTTGGGCCTAAACCAGAATTTGTAATGCGAGTGGAGGCAGGAAAGGAGGCCAGAGGATACCTAGAAATCCAAGGATCAAACCATAGCTTTGTGATGCCTCCATTGCCAATAGAGTAAGAAATATACTGCATAGCAAGGTTCCTCAAATTTAGGACTTTCCTCCAGATCCAGGAGCAATTGTTCGGGATGTTCATGCACCAAAAATGCTTACCCTTAAGAGTAAAGGTTCTGACCCATTTGGCACAAACAGAAGGAGAGGTAGGGTTGATCAGATTCCAGAGATGGAGAAGAATAGAGGCTTATTCCATATATCCAATTGCTTTAGGCCAAGGCCTCCCTCAGAACAAGGAAGAGAGACCTTGCTCCACGCCACTTTAGCACCAAATTTCAAGAGGGAGGGGCCTTTCCATAAGAACATGCTGAAAATGACTTTAAGTTCCTTTAAAGCAGCTACAGGGAGGATGAAAAAAGAGGTCCAGTAGGATTGGATAGCAAATAGGACAGATTTTAGGAGTTGGAGCCTCCCCGAATAGGAAAGGAACCTATTAGTCCAGGAGGAAATCCTGCTAGTAATCTTATCAAGAAGGGGCCTACAGTCAGCAAGGCTAAACTTTGAGGTTATAAGAGGAACTCCAAGAAATTTTGTAGGGTAGAGTCCTACACGGAACCCTAGGGAAGCAGGAATATCAGCAGAATCATTCGGGGAAACATTTCCCAAGAAGCACATACTTTTTGTTACATTGAGGTGGAGGCCAGAAATGGAGGAAAACTTTGTAAGACACCCTTTAAGAGTATTGACCGAATGGATATCCCCATGGCAAAAAAGAAGCAGATCATCAGCAAAACATAGGTGAGTTAACCTAAGCTGTTTTGTTTTTCAGTGGAATTTGAAGCTAGGCTCTTCAGTCTCCTTGGAAAACAGAATAGAGAGGACTTCCATAGCAATAACAAAAAGATAGGGGGATAGGGGGTCTCCCTGGAGAAGACCCTTTGCTCCTTTAAAATAACCATATAACCCACCATTAACTTTCATTAAGAAGGAAGCTGAGGTAATACAAGCCTTGATCTAGAACACGAACTTTGGGGGAAAATTAAGGACCTTTAGAGCCTCCCATAAGAAGTCCCAAGAGATAGAATCAAAGCTTTTTGTAACTCAATTTTCATAGCACACCTGGAGGGACCCGAACTTCTATGATAGTTCCTAAAAAGTTCCTGAGCAATAAGGATATTATCTCCAATCCTCCTACCCAGGACAAACGCAGCTTGATAAGGGGAAATGATCTTAGGAAGAATGCCCTTAAGCCTATTCACAAGTATTTTGGAAATACATTTGTAAGTAGTGTTGCAGCATGAAATTGGCCTATAGTCTTGCATAGAGGTAGGGTTTGGGACTTTAGGAACCAGAACAATGGCAGTGGAGTTAGTCCCTCTTAGTAAGCAACCTTGCTGGAAAAAAGTTTTGATAGCAAAGGTGAAATTCGGGCCGACGATGTCCCAACAGGTCAAGAAGAAATTGACATTGAAGCCATCAGGGCCAGGGCTTTTATTCTGCTTCATAGATTTGAGAGTGGAAAGAATTTCAGCTGCAGAAATCTCTCTATCGAGAATAGAGGCATCAGAGGTGGAAACAAGCTGTTTAGCAGAGCCACATAAATTTCGAACCTCAGGGAAGCATGCTTGAGAAGGGGACCCCAAAAGAGAGCAAAAATATCCCACAGCAACCTGCTAAATCTCATTCTGACCACTAACGAGCTGACCATCCATATTGGCAATAGTGGGGATTTTGTTTTGATTCCACCTAGCTTTAACTTGGTTATGGAAAAATCCGGTGTTTCTATCACCCTCCTTGAGCCATTGCATTCTGGACTTTGCTTTAGAAATTTCTCCTCACACAAGAGAGCGGCCCTGTGACACCCCCAAATCTAGTATCTTAATTTCCACAGGATTTGGTGTTCACTGTTCCAATATCATACAACTATCTACCCATAAATAATGAAATTCATTTATTAGATAAATAAATCATCATCTTACATCATCTGAAATACAAAATACATCATAAATCCCAGGTTATACTTAACCTTAAATCTCTGTTGCGGAAAGTAAATAAATAAGTCTTAAATCATTACACATAAGTCTTGAACTTTAACATTATTCATGACAACACAAGTCTTCATCACTTGTTAACTTTTCTTTGCCCTTGCTACTAGAAGGTACATCACTTCGTTCATTATTAGCTACAATGTTATTATGCAAGAGTGAGCACGAATGCCCGCAAGTATAAAAATATGACAGAATAATAACATGCGAGTGAAAGAATTCTGAATAACAGAAAGCTCAACATTTGAATCAAGAATATTAATCAATAGTCAAATTACTTCTCAACTTTTGAATCAAGAATATTAATCGAGAGTCAAATTACTTCTGAGGGTCATTAAAACCTTCAACCGAGTCTTAGGTTGTCAAGTATATTAACCTTTTCAACCTTTAACAGTCATAAGACAATAGACTTTACTTCTCGTACTTAGGGAGATCAGCCCTTCGTACTGATACTGTGCACATTATCTTAACGCTTAAAGCATCTTCATTAATCCCCTATATTAGGGTTGCTCATCTCAGTTTGACATCAGAATCCGCACCAAATAAAGTTGGTTTGGATAACTCAATAAATGATATTCAAATTGAATATTAACTTCTCAAGGTATACAATCGAGTAAGTATTGTACACTTAAATGATACTTTTAAAAGAATCATGGCATCTCATATAAAATTCTAAACTTGGATATTCAAGAGTAAGAATTTGCTCAACAATAGTAATTAAGCATAGCAATTGCTTAATTTAAAGAGTTTAGTTTAGGAAACTTGCCCAACAATAATAATAAGTTAAGGATAGAAAACTTGCCTCGTGCGTAAGCTACAGTTATTACTCACTTCTTTAATTACTCTTACCTATCACACATTTACAATATCAATTAATCACAGGTTCGATATGATTATTAATTTACAATTATATTCTTCAAACTCATTATTAGATTTTTTTCAAATAATAGTTTACGTTGATTAATTAACTTGTTAATTAATCACATAACTTAAGTTATTAACTTGTATTAATAACTTATTACTTACATCACATGCCTTCATATTTATTAGACTTAAAATAATGTCTTCATATTTATATCACATTATTTAACCTTTACAAATAATAGTTTAAGTCACGTAATTAATTTATTAATTAATCACATAACATAAATTATTAAACTCATATCAATATTTTATCATATTTATACAACATGTGTTCATGTTCATTAGACTCAAAACACATTTCAAAATTTTCCAACACTTAGCAATTTTTTTCAAAATTTTCGGACAGGCGCGGCCCGCGCGTCATTTTGCCTTGCAGCCGGCGCGGTCGCGCGGCTGCGGAATTTCAGAATCTGAAGTTCGCGAACGAACACAGATTTTCTCCCATTTTCTCCCAATTCACATCATTATACTGATTTATAATGTTATCCATGAAGTATAAACTTCACAGGAACATTATATATCACTTATAATATGTTCTTAACATTCCAAGTCATGTAATTACACAAATCAAAATATTAATTTTCACTGTTCTTCAAAACTTTCAAGAGTTTAATGAAAAACATAAAAAAAATCTCCTTACGGATTCGTTACTACACCAAATCCATTCATTTCATTTCCATTTCCTTTGTTTTAACATATACAATCATATTAATGTATCAATTTAAATATAAACATATGATTTAATCATTAATTTAACCCATGTGAGTTATTCACCCATATTCAATACTCTGTAATTTCATAAACCCAATTATTAACAAAATTACTTGGTGTGATCACTGTGAATCATGAATGGATAGCCTAAATTATATCATGGACATATGTTACTATATATATATCCATGAAATCAATCAATTGTCAACTTTCTCCATTCACAGAGGACTTTTACAAAACACGTACATGAAAACTCTGTAAATCCTTAACAACCCAATTAAGGCCAGTTAAATCAAATTGATTACTTTAAAACATGTTTATACGTTAGAAAAACACGTTATGATTCCATACCCATATAGATAAAGCCATATCGTAACCCAATTGGGAAACTCAATTTTCACATAACTTAAAAATATATGTAATGAAGACTTTGAGAAAAACAGATTTTTTTAAAATTAAAAAGAAAGATTACCCTTTTTGTGTGAAAATAACACAATCACAGATAATACTTAGGATTTCTCAAATTTCTTTCTCTCAATCTCTTCTCAATTCCTTCTTCCCTTTTTCTCTCTGACAATCTCTAAATTTTCTTCTGATAAAAATAACTTAGGCAATACAAGATATACGTATATATAATATTACCGTTGTATAACAACTACTAACTCCCACAAGGGCCCTGTTTGGCAACCCTCCTAATTCCTTTTTTATTTATTTTAATTAACTAATTTAGTATATAGTTAATTGTAACACTTTAATTAATCAATTAATTTTATTTAAATCAATTAAATAAAATAATATAATTCACATTTAAATCACATTGTCACATAATTAATATTTTTATTTATTAATTATGCTAATTCACTAATTCTTTAATTAATTATTAATTAATTAAGTAACATATGCTTATTTAATTAATTCAATTAATCAAATAAACTCAATTAATTAAATACTTTGAACTATTAAATCACTACACATTAATTTAATTAATGTAACACATATAATTAAATTAATCTACCACAAATTCATGACTTAATTATTTAACTCAATAATTAAATCATTAAAAATATTTATTTATTTCAATAAATATTCAAATATCTTTACAAAATTCTCGTTCGTCACATCTTTCCCCCCTTAAAAGGATTCTGTCCTCAGAATCACGGTTCGATTAATAATTTCGTCCCATCACATTCTCATAACCAAAATATTTATTTATTTCAATAAATATTCAAACAACTTTGCAAAACTCTCGTTTGTCACATCTTTCCCCCCTTAAAAGGATTCTGTTCCCAGAATCACGTTCACCTATTCAAGAAAATAAGTGTGGATAATTCTTCATCATATTCTCTTCGAGTTCCCATGTAGCTTCTTCAGCGTTGTGGTTCCTCCAAATGACCTTAACAGAAGGTATTACTTTGTTCCTGAGAACTTGCTCTTTCCTGTCAATTATCTGAACAGGAACTTCTTCGTATGATAAATCTTTCTCAAATTGTAGGGGTTCATATTCTATCACATATTTGTAATCGGGTTTATAACGTCGTAATACCGACACATGGAAAACGTTGTGGACATGCTCTAGTGCCGGAGGCAAAGCTACCTCATAGGCTACTTCTCCAATTCTTCGGAGTACCTCAAAGGGTCCAATGAACCTCGGGCTCAATTTTCCCTTCTTACCAAATCTGATCTTTCCCTTCCAAGTTGAGACCTTCAAAAATACAAAACTACCCGATTCAAACTCTACATTCTTGCAGTGTGGATCGGCGTATTTCTTCTACCTATCCTGAGCCGCTATTAATCTTGTCCGAATTACTTTAACTATCTCTGCCGTTTGTTGGACTAACTCTGGTCCTAGCAATTGTCTTTCACCAACTCATCCCAGTACAGTGGAGTTCTGCACTTTCTACCGTACAATGCTTCGTAAGGCGGCATACCAATACTAGCGTGGTAACTATTATTATAACCAAATTCTACAAGCGGCAAATGATCATCCCAATTGCCTTTAAAATCCATTATGCATGCTCTAAGCATATACTCTAATGTTTGGATCGTTCTTTCACTTTGCCCGTCAGTCTGAGGGTGATAAGCGGTGCTCATCCTCAACTGTGTTCCCATGCATTCTTGTAGTCGCTTCTAGAAATTCGATGTGAAGCGCGGATCACGGTCAGAAATAATTGACACTGGCACCCCGTGCCTCGAAACTATCTCTTTTACATATAACTTCGCCAATTGTTCTAGGTTAAATCTGATTTTGATAGGAAGAAAGTGTGCGGATTTCGTTAATCGGTCGACGATAACCCATACTGCGTCACAGCCTTTCTGGGTCGTCGGAAGGCCAACAACAAAATCCATTGTAATATGTTCCCATTTCCATTATGGAATTTCTAAAGGTTGTAACAATCCACTTGGTCTTTGGTGTTCTGCCTTGACCCTTTGACAAGTCAGACACTTGGCAACACAATCGCCCACGTCCCTCTTCATATTTGGCCACCAAAAGTGTTGTCGTAAATCCTGATACATCTTGGTACTACCGGGATGAATGGAATACCTCGAACTATGAGCCTCGCTCAAAATGTCTTCCATGATTTCTGGTATTGGCGGTACCCAAACTCTACTTTCAAATCTCAACAATCCTTCGCTGTCCATTTTAAATCTAAGTTTAGTCCTTTCAGATATCTTTTTCTTTACTTCCTCACATTCCTTATCTAGTATTTGAGCTTCCTTAATCTTATCCAACAAAGTTGTACCAGATTGCATATGAAAGAGTTTCTCATCAATCTCCATTGGACATCCTACTTCCAATTCCAGCTTTTCCATTGCTGAAATCAATTCTTCCTGTGCTGTCAGCATCATCAACTTTTCCCGACCCTTTCTGCTTAAGGCGTCGGCTACAACATTCGCTTTGCCTGGGTGGTATAAGATATCACAATCATAATCCTTTATTAATTCCAGCCACCTTCTTTGGCGCATATTCAAGTTTTTCTATGTGAAAATATACTTCTGACTCTTATGGTTTGTATATATTTCACACTTCTCCCCATAGAGATAGTGTCTCCAAATCTTTAAAGCAAATACCACCGCAGCTAATTCCAAATCGTGGGTTGGATATCCCTTCTCATAATCTTTCAACTGTCATGACGCATACGCAATGACTCTGCCATTTTGCAAAAGCACATAGCCTAGCCCTTTATGCAACGCATCACTCTATACCACAAAATTTCCTGTGTCATCCGGAAGGGACAACACAGGTGCTGTACTTAACCTTCTCTTAAGTTCTTGAAAACTTTCCTCACACTTCTCCGTCCAAATGAATTTCACAACTTTCCTAGTCAAATTCGTTAATGGAGTGGCGATCTTGGAAAAATCCTGAATGAATCTTCTGTAATAACCGGCTAATCCAAGAAAACTTCTTACTTCCGACGGTGTTTTCGGCTGATCCCAATTCATCACTGCTTCGACTTTGGAGGGATCCACCGAAATTCCGTCCTTATCAATCACGTGTCTGAGAAATTGCACCCTTTCAATCCAGAATTCACACTTTGAGAATTTGGCATACAACTTCTCTCTTCTTAATACTTCTAACGTCAACTTCAAATGCTCAACATGTTCTTCCTTGGTCTTAGAATAGACCAATATATCATCAATAAAACCACTACGAATTTGTCCAGAAACGGCTTAAACACTCCATTCATTAGGCCCATAAATGCTGCAGGCATATTTGTTAGACCAAATAACATAACCAAAAATTCGTAGTGACCATATCGTGCCCTAAACGCTGTCTTTGGGACATCTTCTGGCCTTACCTTCAACTGATGATAACCACTTCTCAGGTCTATCTTTGAGAAATATCTCGCTCCTTTTAATTAATCAAACAGATCATCAATCCTTGGCAACGGATACCTATTCTTAATGGTAACCTTGTTCAATTCTCTATAGTCGATGCAGAGTCGCATCGTTCCATCCTTCTTCTTAACAAATAATACCGGCTCCCCACGGTGATACGCTCGGATCGAATATATTTCTTGTCCAACAACTCTTGTAGCTGTACCACCGGAGCCATCCGGTACGGTGCTTTCGATATTGGAGCCGTTCCTGGCACCAAATCGATTACAAAGTCTACTTCTCTGTCAGGCGGAAGCCCTGGCAGATCATCCGGGAAAACATCCACGAAGTCTCTTACGACTGGTATTTCTTCTAAATTTGAATTCTCTTTACGACTATCGACTATGTAGGCTAAATACCCCATACAACCCTGTCTTAATAACTTCCTGGCCTGCATCATCGTCAGACAACTCGCTTGTCTAGGCGATTTGCTGCTATAAAACACAACCTTTGACGGAGTCATAAGGTTAATACATTTCTTCTAGCAATCAATTACTGCTCCATAATTGAATAACCAATCCATTCCTAGGATAACGTCAAATTCCCCAAGTTTAATCGGGATAAGATCTACATTCATAATGTTACCCTTAATATCCACTCTACAGTTCTTGTGTATATACTTAACAGGAATTACTTCCTTGTTCGCAATCTCTATGTTCATAGGGATTTCTAATTCGTCTTTATGCAATTCTAAATTCTTTGCAAAGTCATCGGATATAAATGAACAAGTAGCACCCGAATGAAATAAAATATAAGCATTGACTTTATTGATCGGAATGATACCTGACACCACATCACGAGACTGCACAGCATCTTGTACGGTCATGTTAAATGTCCTTGCAGTTGGTCGGTTTGTCGAAGTCGGTCCGGTAATGGTAAGAGGATTTCCACTATTATTTCCCTTATGTCCACCTGACCCTGCCCCTCCAAATGCCTTCTTTGGACATTCTCTAGCCAAGTGATCCTTTGACCCACTCGTGTAGCAGGCGCCCTTCTTAGGGTTAGGGCAGTTAGGTGCTATGTGGCCTTCCTGACCACAATTGTAGCAAACTCTTTTTCCTTTCATGCGGACTCCCAAATGAGTCTTCCCACAGGTTGGGCATGGTTCTAACTTTTTCTTCTGACTACCTTGCTGACTTACAGACGACGGATTGTCATTCCATTTTCGTTTATGATTATTAGTTCCCCCTGTGTGACTGCCACTAGCTTTATTGTTTCCTTCACTATCATTCTTCTTCTTCTTTTGATCCTGATTGTACTTAGACACCGCTTCTCTTCCACCTTCAGCGAGAATGGCCTTCTCCAGAACTCCAGCAAAAGTGTTCAATTGAAACATTGACACCTTGCTATACAACCAGGGTTTTAATCCCTGTTCAAAATGCCTAGCCTTTCTTTCGTCAGTATGCACCTGATATTGGGCAAACCTAGACAATTCGTTAAACTTTGCGCGTAGTCGGGCACAGACATATTCCCCTGCTTCAACTCCAGAAACTGCACCTCCTTTTGATTTTGTGAGCTGGTCGGGAAATACATCTCGAAAAATATTTCCTTAAACCTTTCCCAGGTTATTACTCCTTCTCCTCCCCTGATCTTATTTGCCTGCCACCAGTAGCTGGCTTCTGATTTTAACATAAATGTCGCGTAGGCGGTCTTCTGGTCCTCCCTAACTCGGGCGACCTCAAAAATTTTCTCCATTTTCATAACCCAAGTCTGAGCTTCTATCGGGTTCATAGAACCCTTAAAATCTGGCGGTCCCATTGCCTTAAAGTCTTTAAATGAGGTGTTTGGTGGAGCTTGAGGCTGATTGTTCATCGCTCCAGCCAACAGATTTACCAACTGCTGAACGGGGTTCGCATTGGCATCATTGTTGTTATTGGTTGACCCTTCTTGGGCTTGTCGACGATTTTGTCTCCTTCTTGGCGGCATATTTCTGTTAAGAATATATGCTCATTAGATCTTTATTCGATCTCTTAAATATTTAAGACTTAACTCAAATATTTAACATAACCACTTTAACTCTTTTCTTTTCAAATAACCTTTGATATTTTATTTAAATCAAAAATTTTAAACATAGTACTATAGCATCTCTGCCATTTACTTCAACTATCCCAAGATAAAGAATCTTCAGGATTTAATTTCTCAAATATTCCTTTGTTTTTTAATCACATCGGAATTTACATTAACTACTCCAAAGAGTATCACATAATGTTAAATACTTTAACATACTCACTTAACCCATATTATCTTGAACAACTTTATTATTTTATTAAAACCAAAAGCTTTTAATATAATACGATAGCATTTTTGCCATTTACATCAACTATCCTGAAATAAAGTTTCTACAGTATTACATTATCACAATATTCCTTTGTTTATAATCACATCGGAATTTACATTATTTACGATTATTTAAACATTAACAATATCATATTGTCCTATCACGGCCGACTAAGGCGTCGGACAGCTTTACTACGCTCCTCCTCTATAATGCGGGACATAGTCCTGCGATCTAACATATACCCAGGAAGTCCCTCGAACTGAATTGGATATCTCATAACTCGGTCCTGGGCCTCATCCATTGCCCTCAGAAACGTGTAGCACGTCTATGCAACCTTAACTCTCTTCGCACGCGCATCGTCCTCTGCCAGATCTGCACGTCGTGCATTTCTCACCCAAGCTTCTTCCACTATGGCGAGTCTTTCAGATTTCTCTATCAACTCATTCTTTAACTTTTCTATCTCCTCTGTCTTCTGCTCAGTTTGGCCCTTCTCGAGAACCAAATCCCACTCCACATTGCCAAGACGGGTGTGGAATGTCTCAATCTCACCACCCTGAGCAACTGACTGCTCCCTCAACTCCTGAATTGTATCTCGTAACTCTACGTTGCGATCATACAATAAATCATACATATCAGCACTGACAGGGTTCGGTGGGAACTCCTCAGGGTCTTCCTCCTCCTCCTTCTTCAGGGTCTTCCTCTTCCTCCTCCTCGGCTGCCTCAGCCGAGATCTCGACCTCCTCAGGGTCCTCCTCTGAGTCAATCTCTGGCTCATGCTCCTGACCAAAATCTGGAATCACAGGAGATGGCTCTGGCTGTACTAACTGCTCCTAGATAGTATGTCTGTCCCGGGGCTCCTCATCTCTAGTCTCTAGGGGTACAACATCCCTGGGCTGACTAGCTCCTCCAGTATCTGACATCCTGACAAAATAAGTTTGAAGTCTTAGTTTTTTGTTACGTGATACTAATCAATACTCTAACAAGTATGAACACATAAGCACATAGCACATAAGGTAATTTTATTTTCTTTCTTAGAACTCAATCAGAGTTGTCATTACTATCTTCAAGAAGGCTACTATCCTAAGGTTTTTCCCCCACCTAAAGTTCATAACCTACGGCTCTGATACCAACTTGTGACACCCCCCAAATCCAGTATCTTAATTTCCACAGGATTTGGTGTTCACTGTTCTAATATCATACAACTATCTACCCATAAATATGAAATTCATTTATTAGATAAATAAATCATCATCTTACATCATCTGAAATACAAAATACATCATAAATCCCCGGTATACTTAACCTTAAATCTCTGTTGCGGAAACGTAAATAAATAAGTCTTAAATCATTACACATAAGTCTTGAACTTTAACATTATTCATGACAACACAAGTCTTCATCACTTGTTAACTTTTCCTTTGCCCTTGCTACTAGAAGGTACATCACTTCGTTCATTATTAGCTGCAATGTTATTATGCAAGAGTGAGCACGAATGCCCGCAAGTATTAAAATATGACAGAATAATAACATGCGAGTGAAAGAATTCTGAATAACAGAAAGCTCAACATTTGAATCAAGAATATTAATCAAGAGTCAAATTACTTCTCAACTTTTGAATCAAGAATATTAATCGAGAGTCAAATTACTTCTGAGGGTCATTAAGACCTTTAACTGAGTCTTAGGTTGTCAAGTATATTAACCTTTCCAACCTTTAACAGTCATAAGACTAGACTTACTTCTCGTACTTAGGGAGATCAACCCTTCGTACTGATACTGTGCACATTATCTAACGCTTAAAGCATCTTCATAATCCCCTATATTAGGGTGTTCATTTCAGTTTGACATCAGAATCCGCACCAAATAAGTGATTTGGATAACTCAATAAATGATATTCAAATTGAATATTAACTTCTCAATGTATACAATCGAATAAGTATTGTACACTTAAATGATACTTTTAAAAGAATCATGGCCTCTCATGTAAAATTCTAACTTGGATATTCAAGAGTAAGAATTTGCTCAACAATAGTAATTAAGCATAGCAATTGCTTAATTTAAAGAGTTTAGTTTAGGAAACTTGCCCAACAATAATAATAAGTTAAGGATAGAAAACTTGTCTCGTGCGCAAGCTACGGTTATTACTCACTTCTTTAATTACTCTTACCTATCAACATTTACAATATCAATTAATCACAGGTTCGATATGATTATTGATTTACAATTATATCTCTCAAATCATTATTAGATTTTTTTGAAATAATGTTTACGTTGATTAATTAACTTGTTAAGTAATCACATAACTTAAGTTATTAACTTGTATCATAACTTATTACTTACATCAAATGCCTTCATGTTTATTAGACTTAAAATAATGTCTTCATATTTATATAACATTATTTAACCTTTACAAATAATAGTTAAGTCACGTAATTAATTTATTAATTAATCACATAACATAATTATTAAACTATATCAAATTTTATCATATTTAAAACATGTGCTCATGTTCACTAGCACTCAAAACACATTCAAAAATTTTCCACACACTTAGCAAATTTTTTCAAAATTTTCGGATAGTGCGCGCCATTTGCCTTGCAACCGACGCGGCCCGCGCGGCTGCAGAATTTCAGAATCTGAAGTCGTGAACGAACACAGATTTTCTCCCATTTTCTCCCAATTCACATCATTACACTGATTTATAATGTTATCCATGAAGTATAAACTTCACAGGAACATTATATATCACTTATAACATGTTCTTAACATTCCAAGTCATGTAATTACACAAATCAAAATATTAATTTTCATGTTCTTCAAAACTTTCAAGAGTTTAATGAAAAACATAAAAAAAAATCTCCTTACGGATTCGTTACTACACCAAATCCATTCATTTCAATTCCATTTCTTTGTTTTAACATATACAATCATATTCATGTATCAATTTAAATATAAACATATGATTTAATCATTAATTTAACCCATATGGGTTATTCACCCATATTCAATACTCTGTAATTTCATAAACCCAATTATTAACAAAATTACTTGGTGTGATCATTGTGAATCATGAATGGATAGCCTAAATTATATCATGGACATATGTTACTAATATATATCCATGAAATCAATCAATTGTCAACTTTCTCCATTCACAGAGGACTTTTACAAAACACGTACATGAAAACTCTGTAAATCCTTAACAACCCAATTAAGGCCAATTAAATCAAATTGATTACTTTAAAACATGTTTATACGTTAGAAAAACACGTTATGATTCCATACCCATATAGATAAAGCCATATCGTAACCCAATTGGGAAACCCAATTTTCACAGAACTTAAAAATATACGTAATGAAGACTTTGAGAAAAATAGATTTTTTAAAATTAAAAAGAAAGATTACCCTTTTTGTGTGAAGATAACACAATCACAGAATTCTTAGGATTTCTCAAATTTTTCTCTCAATCTCTTCTCAATTCCTTCTTCCCTTTTTCTCTCTGACAATCTCTAAATTTTCTTCTGATAAAAATAACTTAGGCAATACAAGATATACGTATATAATATTACCGTTGTATAACAACTACTAACTCCCACAAGGGCCCTGTTTGGCAACCCT